>JAODUK010016340.1:0-27105 GCA_027564635.1 Typhlichthys eigenmanni | reverse complement strand
AGAGAGAGAGAGAGAGAGAGAGAGAGAGAGAGAGAGAGAGAGAGAGAGAGAGAGAGAGAGAGAGAGAGAGAGATCAGATTTTAGGAACAAAGGAAGAAAGACAAGTAAAGGAGCTAGATTGATCAGCAGCTCTTACCGCAATGGGCAGACAGCTGGAAATCTAATTTCCCTGTGAAATGAATAGGTTATGATATGGGTGCTGAAGAGAACGCTTAGATAGACATTGAAAAGTATGACTTACTCTAATACCTAACTGTGTAACCACTGTAGTATTTGGCATTGTTATTTTTTCTAATAGAATATTAGAAATATTGTTATTGTCAGTAACAGAAGTACACAGTGTCTGGAATATTGTTATTGTCAGTAATAGAAGTACACACTGTCTGGAATATGGTTTTTCTCAAAGAGGAGGTCCACGAATTTCACCATACTATTGCCCGTTACTTATCTCTGGGGGTGTTAATGGGTATTTGTATATATTACTTTAATTCCCACAGGCCACAATGAAGTTTCTGCAGCAAACGTTTTGGGGTAAATTGACTTTGTTTCAGGCCATGCATGGTAAATTTAGCTTTCTTGGCTAAAAATCCACAGCGAAGTGCCGTTAGTGACACGCCTACTTAACAGACCGCTGGAAGCGATCCATGTTTGCTTCCATTGAAATACATTACAATGCTCCATCTTTGCTAATATTATAATATCTTTGTGTATACAGTGTTTAGAATTGTGCAATCATAGAATTGTCCTGCTGTATCTGATCCGACAACTCTCCGCACTGTATCAGCAGCAGTGAATTACAAATGTAAATGTATTTGTAAAAGTAGCTATAAAAATAAGCCATTGTGTGTTTGCCTTTGCCTTTACAGGAGCGGTTTGAGGCTGTGTTCAGAATCTACGACGATCAAACGACATTCCAGATGTTCAAGAGCTTCAGGAGAGTGCGCATTAGCTTCAGCACCCCAGAGGCTGCGGCGCGCGCGCGCATCGAGCTGCACGAGTCCGACTTCAATGGCAAGCAGCTCAAACTGTACTTTGCTCAGGTGTGTGACAGACAAGGGTGTTTATGGGACATGCAGTCCATGACAGGGAGCATCCTCCATTAAGGCACATCAGTTTACACATGCTAGCACATGTATTGCTGATTGAAGATATATATATATATATATATGTATATTCTCAATCAGCAATACATAATGGCGGTTTATTTATTTGATAAACTTTGGGATTGTTGCTTTAAAGGCCTCATGTAAATCATTTTGGACACTGGGTGACTTTGCTTCAAGCTTACTTCCTTCAAAATGTACATTTTGTTTCGTAACATGCCCTTATTTGACTGGCTATCTGGTTGGATAGGGGGGAAAAGATATTAATTTGACCCAAATAGCATTTTAGACAGATTTCAGCCATCACAAGATTTCTACGAAGCATTTAGCGAAGCTTTTAGACAAAGCATTTATACGAAGCATTTAGACGAAGCATTTAGACAAAGCATTTATACGAAGCATTTAGCGAAGCATTTATATGAAGCATTTAGACAAAGCATTTAGCTAAAGCCACTTTGTGGACGCCACCACATCTCTTAATGTCTATCAACCCTCCTCACTGATAGGTCCAGAACAGCGGGGAGGACGTCGACAAGTCGTACCTGGCTCCTCCCCAGCCCGTCAAACAGTTCCTGATCTCTCCGCCTGCGTCGCCACCTGAGGGGTGGAGCCAAAGCGAAGACGCCACGCCCATCATCAATTATGACCTGCTGTGTGCAGTGGCCAAGCTGGGACCTGGTGAGCACAGTGTGTGTGTGTGCGTGTGTGCTATGTGTACTATTTGATCAGGGTGATATTTATTTGTATTATTATTATAATCAATAAATCAAAACAGTGACGCCTTGCCACACTTGCTATAGAGACCATCAGGAGACAAACTGTTCTTTGCTTTATTACCCCTTACGTTATGTGTCTCTATATGAGATGCAGCACGATAGCACATTAGCTCCCCCTGCCAACTGTCTATAGGTACTGCAGGACTCTTAGACAAAAAGAGGCATCTGTGTTTTTTTTTTGTTTTTCTTTTTGCTTTCTCCGACTGTCTCTGTTTGGCACCAGGGAGAGAACCCTCTATAGATGCATTCTCTCCTGCCGTCTTATTTCCATGGCAACTGTGTTACAATCTAGAATGTGGTGTTTTCGATCTGAGTGTGAGTGGCATTTAGATAAGCAGTACTTTGAGAGAAAGTGTTGTGCGTTTGAAGCCATTTTTACCAATTCTATCCCAGGGCTAAAGCAGTGGTTTGGTCTGGCTTTTATAAAACCAGACTGATGTTATTTCATGCTGCAAAGAAATATCAGCCATTTTAGTACAATAAGTAGCCTATATGGTAAATTGTAAATGGACTGAATTTATACACTGTAGTGCTTTTCTTTCCAACCAGCTGCTGACCATGATTTCCTCACATTCATCCATATACCGTGTGTAAAGCAGTGCGCTGTTGTGTGAGGCTGCCGTGATTAACGATGTAACTGTGCCTTCCCCACCCTCTTTGCTCCACCCTAGGTGAGCAGTACGAGCTCCACGCGGGGACAGAGTCCACGCCCAGCGTGGTGGTCCACGTCTGCGAGAGCGAGACGGAGGAAGAGGACGAGGCGCGGCCCAAGCAGAAGATAGTCCAGACCAGACGTCCAGACGGGCCCCCAACAGTCTTCAATTAGACCGTCCCCTCCCCCTTAGCGCGGCCCGCCCACGACCGCCCCTTTTACCCGCAAACACACCCTTCGCCCTTCTCTCTCTCGTCTCTGCGCTCGCGGAGAGCGTCGACGGCCCTCATTTCAGTTCAACTACAAGCAAAACAAACAAACCAACAAACATTGCTAGAAACGGTGTTTGTGGGCAGCGTGGTGATGGAATGAGGCGGCTTGAAGGGGATGGATGAGATTTCACGCACACGCTCTCATCACGTTCTATGGACGATGGTGTGGGGAGCGGTGACAGTCCATGACTCCCACCCCACCGCCCCTCCCTGGGTTTCAGCCGGAAGGGTCGAAATGCGCCCGACACATGCACCTGTCATGTCATCTACCATATACACACAGCTCTCATGCACTACGTGGCTACTGTAGCTAGCTACGTGGCTAGCCAGTAAGTTCAGCTGGTTTGTCTGTGCTCTTTTTCTGTCTCTGTAGTTGTGTGTGCAACGCTCTTCAATTGAGGCATACATTACCTCAAAACAAAGACATACGTTTTTGTAGGTTGTCTCTTTCATTATTTTCATTTTTCATATCTGCCGGTTTGTTGCTTCTGCTTGCACAGAATCAGAATTGACTGTGTGATATCCCTGCTCTCGTCTGCATGTACACACTGTATTAGAAAAAATACTCACAAGAACACAAATACTAACCAGTTATATATCATGAAATAGGAACCTATGTAATGTCACACAGCACGGAGCGCCATTTGTAATCAGCAAAGTTGTGGTGGTTGTTTGATTTTTATTACATTCTTTCGCTTTGTCTTTTTACATTTTATTTGAAGAGGTGTTGTTTTTTTTGGCTAATCTAATAGATGTGCATTCTCAATATGTATTTGATACCACAAGCTGTTTGATGCATGCTTAGTTTGTAGTTGATGAGCTGAGATGTTTTATACTGTTGTTCGTGATGACAGAGAAATGGTATGATGCTTTTATGCATAATCACAGTTTTGAGTGATGTCTGGAAGAGAAGTAGCTGGATGGGTTTTGTCAGATTGACAGTCTTTTTAACGTGACGGGGAAATGTGCATTAAGTACTCTTTGAAGCATCCGCGTTAATCCCCCACCACTTTGTTGAAGCGGTTTGGGTTGTTTTCATTTTGATTATTTCAACGACATCTTTCGCATTCATTGACATCTTAATCGTTTTGGTTTTATAAGCCCAGTTTTAATGTGTCAGGTTTTCTTATGAAACCCACTTATGCTTGTTTTGCACTATCTCTTTATATTGCTAAGCAACAACGAGGCTCTCTACCACTTCCTGTTGCAAACTAGAATAATGCGCTGCTTCTTGCTGTAAATAGTAAAGTACTGCAGTGGTGGATCCATTCGGATTGAACAGTTTACCTGAGAATGAGATATTTTTGCTGAGAAAAGGGAAAATTGCATAGCCTTGTGAGAAATTAACCAAAGCAAATGCTCACCTTGCATTGTAGTCCTTTTACCGAAACGAAAATACAAAAAATCTTAGATTTTTTCTTACTTAAATATACAGATTTATTAATTTGACAAGTGTTTCGATATACATTACTTTATCAACTGTGGTTTCAATTTAATACTTTAAGATGTGGTTGTGGACGTGAAAACGTAACTACATTACCAACTGACTTTAATGATAAAGTGTATTTGTAGATTAAGATGACATTATATCAACCATCTTAACCCTTTATGTAACTTTTTTACATTCCTAATCCCATTTCAGATCAATCCTATTTCAGTTTAATTATTGTTAGTAACATGAACAAGTGAGCAACAGGCCTTTTTGGTCAATGCTTAGACTAAACAATATTTTTACATGGCAGCATGGATTCTAAAAGGACTTCTACCTTGCTATAACATTAGTAGTAAGCAAAATACATGTCTGTCTGCATGCAAGCACTAATGTCAGTTATTTTATATTTAATTATTTTTGCTCAAGTTTAGATAGGAAACATCTTTACCTTGCTAAAAATGTTCTCAAGTGTAATGCCTTGGTAGCCTTTTCACCAGCATATTGCAGTGGGTTGTAATGTATGTATGTGAATTCCTCCTGCTTTTTTGGAGTCTTTAAGGCATTTTTGGGGCTGACAAGTGTACTATTAAAGAGTGTTAGAGGTTGTGGGGTGAAAGTGGTGGGCTTGATATAAAATTGTGGCAGAATGGAATTTCAGTCTACACAGCAGAAAAATCATGTCTTGGTTACGTGACTGTGTTTTTCCCTGGAACACATCAATGTAATCTCAGACAGGGAAAATGGTCCATTCAAAACACACCACTTCACGTAATGCAGTTTAACAGCATTGAACTTTGAAAATACTGTGGCAAATACAGGAAATAGAAGAAGAAGGGGTGAAATTATATGATGTGTTTTTACTGTATGTGGTCATGGTGTCTGAAACTGGGACTATTTCTGGTTACGGTTGAAAGGAAGATGTAAATTTATGTACATAATGTACGCCAAGTGTTTTGTTAATGCAGCCAGTTCCAGTGTGCGATTTGTTACAGCTTCTCTTCGTGTTACTAAGAAAAAATAAGGAAAGAAAGAAATTATGATAAATTAAAAAGTCCTGACAATGCTCAATCAAAATCAAGTCATTGTGTCGTGTTGAACATGGACTGTATGAATGTTTTCTTCTTTTTTGGAGAACGTCCGCTAAAAGGTCAATAATACAGTTTGTCACTGTTGTACTGTTTCTGTTGAAATGTGAATATTGTGTCTTGTACTGTAGAAATTCAGAAAACAGTAGCAAAACAAGCAATAATTTCAAGTTCTATAAAACTGTATGTGTATTATCATGTTCTGTACTTCTTTCTGAGATGGTCTCTGTCTCAACAATATCAATATCAGCTTATCTTTGTGTAGTATAATTGTCAGTTGTTTCACATTAGAGAAAAACATAAAGAGTTATTCTTTAAAAAAAACATGTTAAGTGTGAGTTTTTTTACTTTATACTTTTTATTTACAGTAAGAATATGAACATGCTAAAATTATTCAATAACATGTGTTCAAGAAATTATAACGGTTTGTTAATACAGCATTACTTTTGTATAATGTACAACCTATAGTGAATTAATATAAATGCATTATAACCACACATACAGTGCATACTGTATTGTGTAGATACAAATATATGCAGTAGCCAAGGCTGGATTCGTACCCTCCCCTCCCCTCCCCTCCCCTCCCTAACACCCACACCCAAAGGTGGCACCGTGGCGATAACAAAGCTATTGACAAACTGCAGGCACCTGATAGAACCTCAGCCCACCAGACAGACTCTGCACACACACGATGCTAAGGCATACCATAATGATTTAAACTTTTAAACAATTATGCCTGTCCTGTTTTGATACACCAGGTAGTCTACATCTCACTCACAAATTGCCTTATAGGCCTACTAAGACCTTGCAGAGTTCCACAGGGGCAGATGCTCAAAATGTAAAAAAGGGTATATATAATGATGGAGCTAATTCTAAGTAATTTCAGTACTACACTTATTCATAAGAATGTATTCTTATCACTATCACCCTAGAAAACATTGTAAATAGCATTATCCAACTCTGAATCCACTTTACACTGCTACTGTAGTAACCCATATCGTTTTTTTGGCCACATATTGATAGGCCATTGGTATAACATGATCAATCTCTTATATGATACTGTACATATGCCAGAGAGAGATTGAGATTTTATGTAGGCCTATAGCATATGTAGGCCTTATGTAGGCTTACAGCAAATAGGGTTTGAACATAACTACTGAAAGTAGTGTGCATATTTGCATTTGCAGATAGCCTAAGCATATTATAGTTTTGAGTTTATGATTTTGAAAGACGAAGGAAAGCTTTGCAGTGAAAACTGATGTCCCTCCACTGTCCACAGACTGTAGTCCTGACGAGTTTTGAACTGGATCAAAGATATTTAAAAATGCGTCCTAGCGATAAAACAAGTTTTAACCATCTTCTTTGTGTATGTTAGGCTACCATTCACTGCCTGCCAATACATTTGAAGTGGCTCTACATGACTTGCAGTAATAGCCAAACGCACGCAAGTTGTTCGAGGCTGGCGTCTGCCTTTATTGCCTGCCTGTCTAGTGGAAAGCAAGACGCAGTGCATCAGCGTCATCAAAGAGTAGACAGCTAGCCTCAGGTTGTGCTGCGCTGATAAGTAATAACACTGGCCTCCTCAGGTCCCTTGTTACGTCCCTTAAGAGAGACCCTTAATTAAAGGTATTTGTGCATTATCCAGCCCTAGGCTCAACCTTAAATGAAGCTTAATTGAATAACTTTAACTTGTTACGGGGGCAGGATGGTCTAGTGGTCTGGGTGTTGCGTTCCCAGCCGAAAGGTTGTGGGTTCGAACCCTGGTGTTGACCTACCTGTAAGCATCCTTGAGCAAGCTGCTCCCGGTGGTTGGTTGCACCTTGCATGGCAGCAATCACCATCGGTGTATGAATGTGTCTGCGAATGGGTGAATGTGAGGCAAAAATACTGTAAAGCGCTTTGAGTGTCCGAAAGGTTAGAAAAGTGCTATATAAATGCAGTCCATTTACCATGTTGCATAACTGGTTACAATAATAATAAAGGTTATTTGGACATCAAGGATGTCTTACATTCAATTAACATACACAGTGTAGTGAAATAAGCACAGAGTACAACAGTGTAATTAAATACTTTCTAAAATTGGTTCAAAAAACAAATAGCATGAAAACATTTTTAAAGCTAAAGATTATTGGCATCAAGGAAAAGTTGTATTTTTAGGAGTTTTGTGACCGAGGTGATTGTGTCAAATATTGACCAGCATACAACATAAAATATTATATTTAGTTCAATTATTCAGACAATTTATTAGTTAATACATTATCTAAAATAAACAAATCTACTGTAGTTAAAGTACTTGCAATTCTTATGAATATATTGTTTGTATTTCAATCAGTGCCGGAAAGACTACTGAGTATGAATGAGTATTCAGCTCCTGTTCTACATTCTCATTGTGTTTGGCCTTCCTCATTTGTCAAAAATATGTTTTGAAACGACATTTGGACACAGAGATAGAAAATAAGAACTTAGAAATGTTTGTTTTAAAAGAGAGAAAGAGAGGAGAAGAGGTGTGGCTGCCATGTTTGCTTACGTGTCTGACACTATTGATCCTGCTGCATGTCCTTTCCGGTCGAGGCCTATAGTGTTCAACTAGCTGATTGTGTTTGTGAAGGGGAAATGCACGGCCCAAGCCTCTTTCTCTCCATGTACTGTAGTATCCCTTTAGATTTTATTTAATATCAATGTCACAAACTCTTTACTGCACAGATACTGTAAAGTATACTGTACATGTGCCCCTATTTCTGTATTTTAAATAGAAATGGCCTCAGACTGATTACTAAAAACACCCCAATCTTGCTCTCGTACCAGGGCTTGAGTATAGGCTAGTCATTTTAGCAACAGCAAGAAATGCACCACCTACTACAGAATATATTTGTATACATTGGTTAATTTTTTCTCAACCGCCTTTAACTATAAAACTGCACACACAATAAAGTCTCAGCCTCTTCTGTCCAATAGCACTACGTCACTCAAGACTGCTGCAATTCAAGCAAGCCTATATATATATATAACCTCAGTTCACCATAAAAAGCTTATATCCAGATGGGCCCACAAGATACACAAGCTCCCTGTTCTTGTTTAATTAAATGGAACAAACAATCGAGCAATAAGGAGCTTTTATTATTTTACAAGGACTTGACAGGACAGTGACTAGGCATATTCTCTACTCCCACATGGCCTGTGTGTGTGATACAAAATCCTCTCTGTTCATGCCATGGGTGGACTTGGAATGTCTTTTTACAATGACCCTTACTGTTTTTGTAGAGGTGAACGTGACCAGGTGTGGGAACTTAAAGCTAGCAGATCAAGTTAACATGGCCTTTATGGTTGTTAATGGTTGCCAGTAACTCCACATTCCTTAAAAGCACGCTAAAATTATACTTTAAAAAGTCTCAAATACTGCCGTCTCTTTTGGTAATTCTGCAAAAGTAATGTTGACCTACTATAGCACATAGCTACTCAACTGTATCTATGCTATTCACATCTGGTCGTAGTTCAATAAAGTGCTAAAGACATATCGCTATTGCAAATGTTAACGGTTTATTATCTTGGTTCTCAAAGTTTGACAGCCGTAGATGTCTGACTAACAGACTTATTCCAATAGAAATGCAAAGTAAATTAGTCCAAAAAAAACATACAATATAAATGATTACGTAATTATTGAAATATAAACTTTTAAATATAAACTTGATTAAACTAAATACACTATAACAAGTTTTACGTTTTAACTATTGCTGGTTGTCGGTTCATTTAAAGGTATACTGCAGCCAGCGATTGCAAGCTAATACACTTTTTGTCAAATTCATCAAATATCTCCTCATTGGTCCGCTACTTTAGCTGTGCACGCTAAAATAATTCATTTGGCTCTGTCAATGGAAATACAAATAAAGTGGTGCATATCGCACCACAGAACACTATCCCAGCCTTGGCAATGCATTTTCTATGTGTGGGGCGCTCTGAGGGAGCACCCTATGGCATTGAAGAGAGAGTTGTTTCTGTTTTTATGTTCAAAATATCAACAAGCTTTGACTATACCTCTGTAAATTTCAGCTGTGAAAAGCAAATTGAGTTACGAATTAGAACTCACACAGTAAAATGTGTCATACAAGTGTCTTATGATGCCATTGAAGAATGCGTTCCTTTTGAATTTCTGTGAAATCTGACCACTTTAGAAGAGTACCAATGGTCCTTCCAAGTGAACAAAACAAAACAAAACTGAGAAAAATAGGCAGTCTTCCGGGAATGAGTGCAGGTGTATCTCAGTACAGAGAGTAAGAAATGATGAAAACAACTCCCAGCCCACTGGGAGATGCATAACAGTGTGTGTCCACCTACAGTACTAGAAGTTTAGTTATACACTTGCTCACAAAGGCGACACAGTGACTCTCCCTTTTAGATGGGGCCACCACCTCTTGGAGGTAACATGAAGCTACTGTTGGCAGCGGTTGGGAAAAGACTATTATATCGGGTGTGGTATTGGAGATCGAGATCATTATGTCTGACTGTGTGTGTCTGTGTGTGTAAAGGGGGCAGAGGTAAATAGTTGAACCAATAGGCGTACACTCATATTATTTCCTAAAATATATATATATATATTGTATATATATATACAGAATATAACAACATTCTTACTTCACAGCTTCACTTAAATATCTGACACATATTTGACTCACATATTTAGTTTTACAGCAATACCACCTCCATCTTAGATTATTTTAAAACCAGGTAATTTGTGTGAAACCTTTGAACTGTAAACTTAACTACATACAGTAATTCATTTCCAACAAGACACACAAGATGACTGAAAGTGTGATAACATATCTCTCCAACCACTCCCCCCTCCCCCCACATGTCTTGTTAATGTATTAATGAAAGACTGAATGTGTTTTCATACCTGGCTGCAACCAAATGCACCAAGTGGGACATTTGACTTGATGTACATTTTCATTTAATTTAATATTTTAATAATTCCACAATAGTGTTTGTGTGACTCACTGCACACACACACACACACATACACAAACAGGTTCACACACATGCACGGTCACACCCTACCGCGTACGTCCTGGATGTGCGATGCCTGACCCGACTCGAGAGGATCTGGCAGTCATATTGAGAGCTGATAGTTATTACCAGGACAGGAGCCTTGCTTTTTGATCACGCAGACAGTGGCACGCCTATAGAGGGCGAAGGCTGACGGACCTGAAAAACCAGCTGCTGGAGAGATTTTAAGCGGAGGAGTGTCTATCGTCTGTATAGCGGGGGTGCCCAATTATCTTCCTCTGCCTCCTCCCCTCTCGTATTATTACTGCTGATTCCCACAGAAGCAAAACAGATACATTCTGCGTTTGTTGTATTTGACCTCTCCTCTTAATCTCCGGTAATTTATAGGGAAGTAGCCATAGCATACATCTCGTATAGAACCTGGACTTTGGGTAGATTAAAACAGCCATAGGAGGCTGTTCTAATCATAACTCATTCTGTTTTGTAGCCTATACTCCCGGTCTGTATGTCAGCACCCTACATCCTATGGTGGACTATGCCCCCCTCGGTCGGGTGATAGAGAGGGGGCCAGGTATTGTTCAGGGTAGGAACCCGAGACAGACGCTCGACAGCGAGGTAAGTTGCAGATATATTCTGTCAAACTCAGAAATACTAGTTAGAAAAAGTTAGCAGTTAGTTACAGTAGGATAGCTCGATATGCTATAGCCTATTTGGTTAATTTCACTGCAATCTTAAGTTTGTAGCCTACAGTATGATAATTGTTTCCAACACGTAATTGGGATACAGTTGGGACCGTGGACACGGTATTTGTGTCTGTGTGTGCGTGTGCGTGCGTGTGCGTGTGTGCGTTCGCAAAGCAATAATATTTAGGGGCTCACAGCAGGTGAATCCCAGGTGAAAGGGGTAATAGCTCACGTTCCAAATAACGTTCTTTCTGAGATGTTTATTAATATCGACCAACCATTGAAGTAATGGAGAGGAGTCAATTGAAAACATTATGTTCTTTTTGACTGTGTGTGTGTGTGTGTGTGTGTGTGTGTGTGTGTGTGTGGGCGTGTGTGCGTGTGTGTGCGTGTGTGCGCACGCACATGTCTTAATTGTTCAGCATAGTTTTCATTTCATCAGTTACCAATAGAGCAGAGCCTACTGTAGGGGAGAAAGGCTGGTCTGGACATAAAGGGAACAGAGACTGTGTTGCCAGCACATTCATTCTCAAATGCTGAATGCAAAATGAAAATGCAACAAATCAGACATTGTAGATTAAGAGTCACTTATGCATCATATGGGGGAACCGCACTTGGAAATAGAGCTGTATCTGTAAATAAATATACAATCAAATGCAATAAATTCAAATGAGAAAGAAATGAATCTACACTAATGTGTTTTATAACATTATAAAATAATATAAACAAATGTAATACATATTGGGAAAAATCAAAACAAACAAAACATACCCAAGTGCAATTAAAATATTTGCTTCACTAACTACGCATCATTACAAAACACAAAGGTATCCTCTAAGTGGAACCAACTACATATGGTTGCATATGACCGCCTCTATGACGTTAAACTACTATTCAAGAAGCTGAAAAAAGTTAAATATTTTGCCAATTGTAAACTGGATTTGATGTTACATCTGAATCTGTATATCTCCAGACTCACAACTCCACAGCACCTATCTTGTTGGGGAACGGGTGAGAAGGATAGCACTTAGCCAAATAATAATTCCATTATTATACTATATGTTGGCTATCACTATTGCATTCTATGGCTATTACTGTAAATGTTACTTTACAGTAACTGCTATATTTGCAAACAAGCCACAACAAGTGAAAATCAGAGGAAACAGAGGAAAACCTAGCCATAATGGCATGGGTCCCTTGCATTTACAGCAGTGCTATCAGTTCCACCAGTATAGAAAAATAAACGTTTAAGGTGAAGTCAAATTCCAAATATATCTCCTCGCATTTAGCTATCTTACTATTCTCTGTGCGTGTTGAAAAACTAATCTGATACGTCTTCTACACAGCCCTGGCACCGTAAATAGGAACATAGACAAAGTAGCGAACACCGCTTGTCTACAAAGCCGTAGCATACGCTTTGCTTCACACTGCATTTATATGTGTGATGCGCCACTGCGGAGGACCGTGGAGAGATACTGTTTTGATTTTAGTTCAAAGTTAGCAGGCATGATTGACCCTGCCTTTAAGGAACCAATGCACTTTCAATGCTGGTGTACTGGAATGCTTATGTTAATCTAAAAGCATTTACTACCATTTAATATTGCTATTACATTTTATTTTGCTTTTAACAGGAGTCAATCACCACATGTGCATGCACACATGAATTAACTGAATACTGTAATTACCTGCTCAGCCCTTTGAATTGGGTGTTATTAGTGAGAGAATATGAAGAATTGTATTTGTGTGAAAAGTACAAAGTTTAATTACATTGCATTTGCTTGAGATGTTCCATTAAAACATTTAACATCTGTATCTGACTACACAAGACTAAAGTGCACATTACTGCCTATTAGATACAGATAGCACTGCATCTCATTTTACATATCATTTTTTTTTAACCACACTCAATTTATTATCTTAATTAAACATATACTTTCTCACTAAAAAACATATGAGTCTCAAATTAAAACTTCTTCACTGAGAACACGTTAAATGACCCTACTTAACCATTGACAACTTAAATTTTGACATATTTGCATTTACTGTAATTACTGTTTTGCACTTTTGAAAAACACTTTTTTACAGTGTAACTTCCAGTGACAGGCGGTTAAACTACCCATCTGGACCATGATTGGTTTGCCTTGACACATTTTTCCCAGACTGATATGTAAAGTGAAGCCAAATGCCATATGCAGTGTAACTGTTAACCAGTTCAAGACCATGAGCCTCTATAACTTATTAACAGAATGACTAAGAATGTTATATTTTGGCAAACTAAAAACTCATTAGTCGTTTACGGGGTTACGTCTAGATGCACATGCTTGATGAAAAAAAAGTTAAAATGTGTATTTGTCATCTGAGATGTAAACCTGCAGGTGAACAAAATCTGACTATTGCATGTTAGGATCAGCTCTTAAAAGGTTAAGCACATGTGTGGAATATCATATCTGTAGGGAATATCAGCTTGCAATAGCAGAATTGTTAACCATTCCAAAAATATAAACTGAATGAAGAATATGTTATTTTGTCAAACTGCAAACTAATTAGTCATTTACATATTGTCACACACAGGGTTACACCTAAGATTGATGAAAAGTGTTTTGTAATCTGAAATGTAACCAATAAACCTGAGGTGAAATCAGCTCTTCAAAGATGCTGATATTAATAACTCTGAGTATCAATTATCAAATTAGCCCTGATGGCATGCTGCTGTCAATATTCTAACAGAACGTTGCATGCTTACGATAACCGGTGCATCGTCTATTGACAAATGTACTGTTCGTAAGTCGCTTCGGATAGAACCGTCTGCTAAATGCATTTGCTAAAAGTTTTTCACACAACAGTTCAGAACTACCATTAACACCTGTGTGTTGTTAAGCCCCCGGAGCTGTATCTGATTGGCTTAAATATTGACTCATTTGATGAAGGTCAGCATTTATGTGTGTTTATGAATGTGTTCAAGGTTAACACTCACACTACCACTCTTGGCGTGTATGTGTGCCCAGCTGCATGTGAAAAAAGGAGATCTTTCCAGTTCATTCATTAAATAAAACGAGAAACATAAGTGTTCCTTTTTTTTCGTACTGACCAATAAATCATGTTTGCTGAAAGGGGAAAGAGGATATTGGATCTGCCGTATAAGAGCATAGCTATGGTTTCTGGAACAACATAACCCTTACTGTACATCAGTGGAACACCTGGATTAACAGTATGCATTCTAATGTAAAGGTTTACAGTGTTACTAGGCATGTGCACTATGTAACTATTGTGCTATGTGGAGTATACAGTATACATTTAACCAACATATTGGAACTCGTAATTCAGATGAAAACTTTAAGAACTTTAGAAATAGACTGTTTTGGTGACCCTATTGATGAAACATTCCCTTTCTGCGCAGGCCAGCCCATATACAGTGTAGCACATTTGATCTGTTGACCGCTTATCAGAAGCTGTCACCTATACAAATAGCAAACATGATATATGTGACATTGCTAATCTCTATGACTTAATAGTCGGTCAACATTAGAATAGGTTAGGTAATATCTGTCCCCAAGCAGGAATACTGTCGCTGAACAGCAATACACTGTTTCAAAATGATGGACAAAATTTCAAAGCAGTATATTATACAATGTCAACATATTACAAATACATAACAAGTTACAAACGGTTTAATGAGTTAAGAGGTTTTATGAAGTAAACTCTATACCCCTCTCTTTAAAGTGGTAGGCTTCATTCATGAACGGTTTGTGGTCGCAGATATAGCAAAATCGGATTCATCATTTTGTAACACCCTGTACAACATCAGCGCTATAGCTCCTCAATTTGTAGGGCGAACAGCAACATATATACATTTTTAATGACATCTTCATAGGACAAAATCCGATAAAATACAGTATGTCATTGTTTTTTTCACCCTATCATAGACATAAAAGACATAAGCTGGCTTCAGATGGTGTAAAATATTTACTCTAGTTTACGCAAAGCAGATTTCAGAGTAAGACTTGTATTGTAAATGTACCCACTAAAGTTGAAAGGGCAAGTGAGATATTTGCCCTTTATTCAACCTTTTTCTTTGTATGTGCGCACACTCATGTGTGCTTGTGCGTGTGTGTGTGTGTGTGGTGTGAGCTCCAGTGAACAATGGTTTTCAGCTTCAGTAGAGGCAAATGTTCTCTTTTGAAACATGCAATCTATTGTGATTTCTCTGCTGACTGATGCTACAGGAATGAAGTTTAAACAAGAAAAGTTGATGTCTCAGACTAAATTAATATCAAGTTTCATTGCTGTGATCAATTGTAGTTTACAAAACATTCATCCACCTTCTAAAGGTATGTGGAATTAGTGGAAAATATAGAGAGGTTTTAGAGGCATTGCAACAGTAAACCTATCAATTTGTGTTTCAAAAGACAATTGTGGGTGATCTTTTTTCTGTAAGAATCTAGGAAGGTGATAGTAGTCTACACCGAAGCTCATATGCTATAAACCTGGACTTAAGTTATTTTCTAGACAGTTGCAGGAAGCAGGCTAGCTATGGTTCAAGTCTTTGTACTCCTAGTCGGGGGGTATGCCTGGCCTATAGGCTACAGTACCTTCTGCATCATGTTGAGGTACCATGTAGTGAGTCAGAATTGATCAATAACTACATTTGTTTGGTCGACATACTGTATGACATTCATCCTCTTTTTTGTCTAAACTGTTTGTGGAGTATTGTTCTTACTGAATGTGACTTATTTGTGTTTTTGCTCTGCCTATGCAGGTTATTGCTGAAGATGTCTCAGACGTCTGTCTCACCTGTGCCTAGTCTCACCACCGTTTTCACTAACACAACCACCACAACTTTGTCCCAACAACAAATACTAATCCAGAGTAAGGACAGCGTAATCTTCTTTGTGTGTGTACTGTGGTGCACTGTACTGTACTGTGTGTGTGTTTGTGTGTGCTTGTTCTGACGTGATGGGAAAACAATGGATCTGTTAATGACAAACTTTTATTCTTACAGTGCCATCAAATAAGGAGTGTTGCTATAAATCAAATCAAAACATCACATGTTGTTAGGCTAATCCTCATCTTATTAATAACACTGTGCGTCACAGTCAAACAACTGCATGGCTCAAATGGAATAATACCTGTCCAGTGCCTGTACCTGGCTCAACATTTTACACATTTCATTAAAAGGAAGGTTTTTCTCAATTCTTCACTGCCACGCCACGTATCATGAACCAATGGAAATGTGTAAAATTAAACAATTTCCTCTCTCCCGCTCTCTCTTTCTCTCTCTCTGCACACAGGTTCTGGTGCTATGATTGCTGTCATTGTAATAGGCATCATCATAATTCTCATCATTCTTCTGATCATCCTGAAGACATATAACAGGTCAGGTGACATTCCTCTGAATAGACATATTCCCACACGATGAAAGACAGCAGTTCTAGGTCACAACACTTGGCTATGCTGTCTATGACGTTAATCATACATGCTTTTTGTTTTCTTCTTCTCCGTTTCTCTTCATTTAATTAGGTACACTCATGAGTCGAGAGTTCTAGGGGTCAACGGGGGCTCCAAATCACGGCAAAACAAAATGACGTCGTCCACGGCCCAGAGCAGCATGCCCTTGAGCACCGTCGGGGTCAGCTCTTTGTCGGGCAGCATTCAAAGTTCAGCCGGCATCTCGGGGGGTGGCTTTCGCCTCCCCAGAGCAGAGGTGAACGGCGACGTGCGGAACGGCGCAGAGTGGAGCGGCGCGGAGCGTAATGGTGCGGAGCGGAACGGTGCGGAGCGGAACGACGGGGAGCGAAACAGCACACACAGTGGCTCCACTGTGGTCACCATACACAGCGTTCCTACGTTAGGAAACGCATAGGTGGCACTGGATGGAACATCACTGTCCTGTACTCTGGGCATGGGCTCCGTGTGGCCTGTGCTATTGTGGGAATTTGCGTTGACTGCATCATGGGGAAAACTGACCCAAGATCATGTTTTCCACTAACTGAGCCAAATCAGGTTAACACATGGATAATAGTATACAAACATCTAAAATAAACTTTAGGAACAATTTAAGCCTGGTATCGTAATGGATGGACATACAAGGACGAGGTATTAAATGAAGAAGTTGCTTTGGTCAGCATTTGCTTAATAATAATAATAATAATAATTATTATTATTTGTTGTTGTTGTTGTTGTTACTACAGTCAGTATTCAGAGAGGCCGTAGTATTGTACATACTAATACCACTGTGCAGGCCTATTTGGTTTAAAGTGTGAACATTTCTATTTGAGAAGGAGCCTTTAAATGGGATGAGCAAGCAAAACGAACTAACAACTGTAAATGTATCCACTTCTTCAATCGCATTGGCCATTGGTGCAACCTAGGAATATATGGCATATATAATATAACATATATTTTATTGACTTTTAGAATGAAATCACACTAGTTGCTAAGATTTTGTTTGACGAATTTAGGATGCAAATATACTGTATTTTGTTAACTACGCAAAATTAAAGAGATTACAGGGATTATATTTATGAAGTGGATAAACAGACGTGACAAATGTTAGGTTAGGAAAGGTTAGGAAAAAACACCGTTGTGTGTCTCATTAAAGTAGGCAGCGAGAACAGTTGAACTGTGCATTGGCATACTGTAGATTCTACGAGTCTCCGAACCTCTACTGGAGGGATGCTCACAAAGGATATTCCCTCATTTGTAGTTTTGATGATAGTGGCGGAGAGTGCTGTTTTAAGTCCAAAATCTCCATATAGGTGTTGTGAGATCCGATGACTTTGAAGGCCATCATAGCATATGTTGAGATCTGATGACTGTGAAGGCCACCATAGCATATAATTCACATGCTTTTCATACTCACCAAACCATTCAGTTCAGGATGCCACAGAGTGAGACTGGACATGAATACAGGCACACATAAACATCCTCAATCATTAGTCGTCTGTAGTTTTTAACTATTGTGGAACAGCTGAAGTCAGCCCTTTTAATTTAAGTATGACACAAAAGGATTTTGCACTTTATTGTCCAAACTATTCTGTCTTTTTTTTATGTATTTTCTCCTGAAATTAAATAAATAAAATGCTACAGTACATTTCTAGATGATGCTTTGTGTAACTATTGCATGTGAAAAAATCTACATAACAACAGTAATGTCTGCCTTTTGCTGGTGCCCGAGTCGATCTCCTGTGACCTAGGGCCCCCCAGGGATACATCCATGACCTAACATGCTTATTATTTGGACAGAAAGCATTTCAGTGTTCAGTTTTCTTATTTGGCGCCCTCTGCTGTTGGTTGGAGTTGACTCAAAACTGAAAGCAGCTTCAAGATAGCAACACGCACGAAGCACGATCATTCAGTAATAATTATTTGAAATTATAACAATTGTTATAGATATTCTATATTGTTATATGTTTTCATGTAATAAATCAATAAAACTTCTTCTACCAGTTTTAATCAAATATATGCCTGCATTCGTGCGATACTAATAATGCAGAAACATTATTTAACAGAACAAGGTAGTGTAACTGAATGCATCTCTTCCGTGTTCACATTACAATGGTTTCCGTAGGTGAGTGCACATTATGATACTGTGGTTAATTGCTTGCTAACATATATAACTAATATTGCTAACATATATTCCTTTATTTTGATTGTTGTACATCGGTCATGCTACGTGTGTTTTATGTCCGTGTGTGCGACGAAGCTTATACGTAGACTACATTTTGTGCTTAAAATGTATTTTATAACATTAGCGCATTTGCGTTCTCTAATATGCATTTACTGCGGTTTTAAGAACGGGATTCGTTATTAAATGCCCATTCTGTTCCAGTTAGTAGATTCAGGTTGTCGTTTGTTTCAGCGGAGGTGCTGTCTCTCTTGCTGGTGGCTGTATTGTGGGGGTGCACCAATCCTTTCCTGAAAAAGGGCACAGAGGGTATAGAGAATGTAAAAAGCACCCATAAGGCTTTACAGCTACTAGCTGAAGTCAAGTTTCTACTCTTCAATCTCCAGGTAAACGACGTTAACGCATTAAATTACGTTGAAGCTGTTCTTGTTTTGTTATCTAAACGACATGCGTTTTCCTAACCAGTACCTGGTGCCATTCCTCCTGAACCAGAGTGGATCTCTGGTCTACTATTTAACTCTTGCCACCACAGGTGAGCTACATAGGGGTGCTGTAGCCTATAATAGAGTTCCTTAATAATGGTACACTGAATATTAACAAGTTAACTTTAATCTAAATTGTTCCTCTATGTGTTTAACATTATTGCTCCCTTTATTCTCTCAGATTTGTCCTTAGCTGTTCCTGTGACCAACGCCCTTACCTTCCTCTGTACCCTACTCACTGGCAAGCTGCTAGGCGAGGAGTTCGGGGGCAAACGTATGTGGCACTCAAGTTCTCAATGTCCTCACATTAGCTTGTTTTGCCCAGAGGTCATCATCAGGGGGTCCTCTGATGTACTGCAGGGGGTCCTCCAAATTATTTGATTTCAAACTTTTTCTTATTTTTCTTCCAAAAATGATATTGTCAGAAATTAACATAAATACAACCTGTGCTATAAACATATAAATCTGTCAAGTTTAATGGCTTAGTTAGTGGCCTACTTTTATACACTATAGGCCACTCTACACATTATTGTTGGCCCGACAACTAAATAATTGATTTTATATGCGATAGGGGGTCCCTGTGCCGAGTTTCTATCAGCCAAGGGGACCTCTGCAATAGACCATTGACATTGGGTAGACTATTGGGCTGGAGGGATCTGAGGGCTTAAACCAAACAAGTGTAACCAAATATAGAAGTGTTAAGACGTGTGCAGTTTGCCCAGCCTCCGCTACGGACCCGCGGCTGCAGTATTTGCCTGACGTTCTGATATTCAGGGTTTGTGTCTTGTCTGGCCATATTCCCATCTGCAGGAGCTGTTGGAGGAATGCTCCTCATCATTGTTGGCATTACTCTGTGTGTTGTCAGCTCTGTCAGTGAGGGACACGACACCGGTCGCATCAACGAGACCCAGGAAGCGCTCTAACATTAGCTCACCTTTTACAGCTCCATTAACCCACACAGGTGTGTTGAACTAATATGGGCCCTCATGATGTTGAAGTTGGGCGGAGCAATGTAGCATGTTATACATACGAAAATCAGTTCTCCCACCATTACAGGTGCAACAAAGTTGACATGGAGAGGCAGCACGGGCTCTTAGGATGGGGGGTGTCAGTCACGTGGCGTCTGACGTGTTACTGAGAAGAGGTTTGATCCGCCACATTTAAGTGTCTCCACGTGACTTTCTGCCACCAGATGTCGCACTAGAGCTCCAGCATATCACACCAAAACAAATGCTATGTGGGTCGCACAAACAAACAAACAAACACTAATACGCACACACACACAAACATACACTAATACGCACACACACACAAACATACACTAATATGCACACACAGCCGGACTAGCTATGGAAACGAAAGACAGAGGAGCTCTGATTACAACACACACAGATGGAGTGTGACGTCATTCCCTGCTCAGGATGCAAATACTCCACTATAGCTTTAAAACAAAAGGTTACTTGGTGCTATATTAATGTGTTTAAAATATTGTTGACTATACTACCGGTATACAGTACACCACCATTAACTTCGAACACAGACATGGGGAATGTTAAGCTTACTAGAACAGTAACGGCACAATGTGTAAATGATTATACATAGTATTAATGCTAAATTTGGTTTGCCTACCATCACCTATTGCATCTTAACCGTCCTGGAGGGGTGGATTCCTCCCTTTGTGGTCCCTTCTCAAGGTTTCTTCCCTTTTTTTTACCCCCCCATGAGGTTTTAATGGAAGTTTTTCCTTGCCCGGGGGGAGGAGCAGGTTAAGGGGGTGTTGTTTGTTTCCATGTGAAATTTAGGCTATACAGCCCTTTGAGACTGCAATGTGATTAAGGGCTATATAAATAAAATTGACTTTACTAGACACCTGTTACTATGGTTGCCACCCTCTATGCTGGGCTGAAAGATGTAGACTTGGGTTCTGTTAAACCCGCAGTAGGTCTACAAAATGAAGGCTAGCAGTACAACAGCCTACTTACTGACTGCTGCTGACCCTTGACCCCTGCGGCTAGTCCACCTATGGTAGAAATGCTACGTCTTCTCTGTTCTCTGTGATAATCTGTTCAGACCATAGACGTTTTGAGGTAGGTGCCTCATTTGTCCGAGACTGCTGCAACCATAGTTACTTAGCAATTATAATACAAACATACAACAAAAAGTGTTAATTATATTTGTATTGAAACCGTATACAACATAGGCTGCAATGTGTTACAGAAAGCTATAATGCTTCCAATATGTTGGAAGCTATTGCTAGCAGCTAAGTGGCCAATGAGACGTCACAGTTTATATTCCTAGAGGTTTAGACAGTCCTGTTAAATTGGAGGGAACTGGGTTCAGATAGGGTTCACTTCAGAGCAAAGCGTGATCTATGCACTCTTGTTGCATACTCCTTGTTAACAAGTACTCGTAAGTAGCAGTCTGCCTCTATTTGTAATTGGCTATAGCTTCCTTACAGGAGCTATAGAGACCACATACAAATTAGGTACAGTTCAAAATTGACCAATGACATCACTATTGTACACCGTTTCTTTGGGCTTTTGGCTGGTTTATTTCAGCTGTGCTGTGTAGTACATAATGTATGTCAGACACATTGTTTACATAGTTTAATAGTATTGTTTGTCTCAAAATATGTTTTGTAGATGTACTGTAGTTTGATAAAACATTTAGAAACATAAGATATACAGTAAATGGCAATGTTAGTGCTGTAATATTGAATTATTTGATATTGCAATAAACCTTGCGCTTGGTAAGATATGTTATTTGATATTCTTTCCCCTAACTACTGTAGTACATCTTGTGTGCCATAAGATTGCATTATGCTGTACATTTTCTTTAAGGAATAATTTGTAGTCAAACATATTTCACAATTCCTAAATATACAGTTCACACTTCTGGACAGGTCTTGATCAGAACACGTTCAAGTATTTATTATTCTAATACAAATATTGAGCAGTTCTAAATAAGTTCTCTTTCATGTAAAGTGATATTGACCATTGGTTAAACCCAACTAATTTGCGATACACAGACACAACGCACATTGTAATTGTTAAAGTGTTTAGTATAATATACAGTTTATTCCCATGGAAATTCATCAACTAATGTTTGGACTAAATATGGAGGTGAGGGAAACTATAGAGTCAAGGGTTTATCAAAAGTTCAAATATTGCTTAAAATATGACATTCATTTAGCCTCCTATTGTAGACTATTTTCAAATGTTCTATTTTAACGACAATCATGGCTTGGTTTTCAGCTGTACCTCATCAGGCGTTCAGTGTAAACCTTGGGTTATTTTTATGTTGATGTGAGCTTGATGAAGCCTCTGTTCTCATCTCTGAGTGATTGCCGGACTGCTCCATCATATTGACTGGGGAATCCAGTGGACCCTGTTAATGGCATAAAGCATTAAAACCACAAGCATTTATTCAAGTACACATACTGGGTTTTACAATGTTGTCAGGGATTGAAGGTGCGATATACCTTTATAGAATGTGAGGTGTTAAGATTTGATGCGTCTCCATTAAACTCTGTGTGTGTCTTGGTCCCCACCTCTGTATGCAGAGCTGTCAGGCATGGGGGAGTATGCTCTCGAGTTTGAAGAGGCTAGCTTCACTTCAGCTTCCTTCTGAGTGTAGGCACAGAATTCATTACTGCTGCTTATTAAGTGTGCACCGTGTATTCAACGTGAGCTAGCACACGTGTGCGTGTGTACCATTTTATCAGCAGCAGGTACAAAATCCTGTTTTGTTCCATTATGGTTATCTGCTGTCGTTATCGTCACAAATTTGGACTCTTCGGGTGTGCCAACTTGTTTAGGTGACTGTACCTTTTAAACAGACAGTTCTCTTCATTTGGAAAAACACTTAAATGCATAATAAGCAATTATGAAGGTATTAGCATTTTCTGCACCACTGCTTCTTTTTTTTCTTTTCTTCTTCATAATACATTTTATGCTATCTAAACTCTCGTCTGTAGAAGGAAAAAAACGAATTACAAGAAATGAATGATGTATTTTAACAGTATTTACAGTATTTTAAAGTATTGTAGATAGTTTCAGGCAATATCAGGCTCAGTTTTATCTGGCAGACTAATTTTCTTGCTGTGTGTCGTGTCATTTCATTTATATATAATTATATTAACTGGATTGGGTTCAATATGGGTTCAATTTGGAAACAAAAAACAAGTAATCCTCGTAATGACACCACATTTCCGATGGTAAATTCATCCTCACAGACCATACTAATGTCTAATTTGTGATGATATGGACAGTGGAAACCAAGTAAATATACATTAGTATAGGTGGCATCATGCTCACCTGCTCTGTTTTTAGCCGAAATTCATTTTGTTCGCTGAGTTCCTCCTCTTCCACGATGTCTGCTACTCTCTTTAAGAGAAAGGCAGGTAGATATTTAGATTGACCTGTGCCTAAACCTAGCATGTTATGGTAAATGCAGAACCATTACATGGAAAGAACAGAGTAGTTAGACATTGTCAATGATCACATGGTTCATGGAGAGGCGAAACCTATGGCAAAATAGTTCAGGGAAGTGCTTGGTGGGCAATTTGAAGAAAAAATAAATAAATAAAAAAATTTATATATATATGCACACACACACACCCTTATATATAACTTAATTTTTTGGTTATTAGTAGTCAATAAATGCACAATTTTACATTTAAAAGAGAATCTATAGGGTACTTTTAATATTTAGGCTAACTTCCTGGAACTATTTTGAGGCTCCGGCGCTGTGTAAAAAACAGTCCATTGGAGTGAACGGAGATGGCGCGACTCTCTCTACATGGCTCTGGGTAAGTGTACTTGTGTTTTGAGCTAACATGTCTGAATTGACCTTACTGTAGGCTTTGCTTGACAGACATTGCCTGACTATCGTTGCCTTGCCTTGTATTGCAACTGCGCGGTACAACTGAAACCTTTGTCGTGATTGTTTTGAGAGAAGGCCTATGACAGTTAGCTGACAGATGATCTAAATGAACAGGAGCTCTGAAATCAGCCTCTGGAGGTTAGTGTGAAAATATACCTGGTCAATAGGAAGTTCGGTTGCTGTGTCTTCATCCTCCTGCACAACCTCAGCCCCTTGTACTTCTCTCCTCTTTCGTGGTGCCCTTTTAAACACACTGGCTGTAATAAACAGATATTAACATTTACACAATACACATGCTATTCATATTCACACAACTACGTGTTCACACAAAATGAGTCAATATACAGTACTGACCGTAATTTGCTAGTGTGCAAACTCTAGTTTCACTGCCCGATGTCCTAAGTTTGAAGGTTTAAAGACTACCCCTTTTAACATGTATACAGGTTTTATTAGACAGTTGACTGTTGATGCTAATATGATTTTGTCAACGTATTGTAAAAATGCATGGCGGCTGTATGTGCACCAACCTGCTCCGTCGCTAGAGAGGCCTCGGCTCCTGATTCTGACCGGTCGAGCGTAAAACACAGAACTGTCCTCCCTCCCTCCTCTCCTGCTCCTTCGGTGGGCAACTTGTGGCGGGACCACCTCTGCTGTCTCATCGCCTGTTGACTTCACCCTGCGCCCGTCCGACTGTCACGTTGAAGCGTTAATTCACTTTTGTTAACCCCTCGACTCAATACATGCAATTGCCTTTGTGTTAAATTCAGTGAAACGGTTAGATTTTTTTGAATTCCAAGGCTATTTACTGTAGGAATAAATGTTTCCCCACACTTTCAGCATAATATACTTTGGTCAGCTTTTTATATGCATACTGTAGAAGTATGGTTTTAAGAAACAATATAAGTCTGTAGCCTGGTATTATGGCCGTCTTGATATTGCAAGCTCCACAGTTTGTTCTGCTCTGCCTTGTTGCTAATAGGCATCAATTAAATATTCAGCAGGTAATATTATCAGAGCAACAATTGTTTGACTGGTTTTGCAAAAGCAGACAATTATTGGACCACGTTTAACTAATAAGAACAAGACGCTTGCTTTCCCGTACACCAAGCTAGCAAGTTAGTGGAGGTTAAATAAAATGGATACCTTCCTTGACCGAAAGATGATCCTAAATGCCTGTGTGTAGGTTTTTATTAAGGTAGGGAGGATGTAGAGTTGATGATTTAGCCAAATCACCAACTCTACACATCTATAGCATGCACTGGATGGACTGTTTTCTACCTCTGGTGAATCAAGAAGTGCCGAGTCACTGTATCTGTCCTCTGGCCCACTTGCTGTTTTCCTGCTCTACGAGAATCAAGGAGAAGGTGTTGAGAAGAGCTTACTGTATGGAAATAGTTGTATCGTTGTGTCATATCATGTGTATGGTTAGCATGAAATTCCAGATTTACCTCATTTCTCCTTGACTGCCTTCTGTTTCCCTTGTAAAGTCTATAAGACAGTATCGTTCATTGTTAAGGCATGAGAGATGAACCATTCAGTTTCCAAGCTGGCAATACCATAACACACCATGTAATCTGCAGGACATGTTAGGCCAGTTTAATTGTTCTCAAAGCTCCACTTAAAGGTACACTCATCGATTGCGTTACCCCAGAACCACGCATTTATATCAGAGCTCACTGTTTATGTTTGTAATCACAATCATTCAGGGGAAAGTTTCGGGAGGGGGGAGTAGACATAGGTGCCAGCCACAGCACAGGATGAGCATTTGCTGTTGCAGCCAATGCAAAAACATAATTGGAAATGATTGATTGTGTGATTATCACACAAATCAAGGGTCAAATTAAAGGTAATGTCAGCTGTTGTAAGCTAATAAACCTTTTTTGTGAAATTCACCAAATATTCCCTTGCATTTCGATATCTTATTCTTACTCTCTATGCATGCTGAAAAAGTAATCCGCTATATCTACACAGCCCTGGCTCAAACAAAGTGGTGAACACCGCTCACAGCAACAATGACGCTTGGCTTCGCAATGCGTTTCAATATGCGGGGGCGGAGCTTCGGAGTGAGTTTGTTTCTATTTGAGCTCAAAGTTAACAAGCGATCTCGAGAATGACTAAGCCTGCCTTTAAGAGGCAGATGCCTTAGCATGAAAAGAATGACTAGCCCTGCCTTTAAGAGGCATGAAAAGCTAAAGCCCAAGGGCTTTAGGTTCTGGCGCTATAGCGTCCTTAAGGAGTCGGAGAGTGAAGTTTAACTGCCCTGCACTAACCAGCCGCCCACTGATACACGCGCATGCACTCAACATTATAGTACCTCTCGTAGCCTTTGGAAACCAACATCTCCAAATAGGGTAGCTTCTTGAACCTCTCAGCTCCCACAGCAACATAGCAATGGCCAGTCTCCAGTTCCTCTGCAGATATTACAGTCACCCCTTCCAGAGAGCACAGTCTGACGAAACACAAAGTATGTGTCCTTGTAAAAGTGTGTGTATGTGTGTGTGTGTGCGTGTGTGCGTGTGTGTGTGCGATTCTTACCTGCGTACAGCTCCGGTCCGTAAACTGACTTTCTCTGTGACCATACTAAGGATCTGTTCCAGGTCCTGCTGCATGCTCCGAGGAATTATAAATCGGAACGGCGGACATAGGAGATCGCCATTACGGAAAACACTAACAGAAACATAAATGGAATTTTATGGCAATTATATTTTTTACATTATTTTATGGTTATTATTGCATTGGGGTTAAGTGTGTGTGTGTGCGCGTGCGTGCGTGCGTGCATGTGTGTGTGTACATTATGCACACTGGCAGCAGAACTCACAGTATGATGCAAGGTAAAGGTATAAACTTCCTCCATTTAGCAGAAACAGTTGGTCTTTGGACTACCTTTGCCTAAAGAAGACATGGGAAATAAGACAGTTGGTTCCATATACAGTATCTCACAAAAGTGAGTACACCCCTCACATATTGGCAAATATATGAGCATATCTTTTCATGTGACAACAATGAAGAAATTACACTTTTCTGCAATGTAAAGTAGTGTTTGTACAGCTTGTAGAACAGTGTAAATTTGCTGTCCCCTCAAAATAACACAACACACAGCCATTAATGTCT
>JAODUK010016339.1:10272-51895 GCA_027564635.1 Typhlichthys eigenmanni | reverse complement strand
TAATTTACCTAGGCTATTGAATGGGTCACCAAAACAATTGCCCTCCCAAATTTTTGGAGCAGGAGCCGTCACTGGTTCCAAATGAATGGCTGCTGCACAAGTACCTGCTGCCCACTGTTACACATGGCAGCACAGATATTTAAGATTGGTTTTTCCTTACATTCGTCACCCTTCGTCACGTAACCATTCGTCACCATTCGTCACGTAATGGATAAACACAATTTCCTTTTAACTCTATTCATATTATCTTCTCATATTGACTCTTTGCTTAACACAGTTTAGCAATCCATTAGCAGTATTTGGCACATTAAAACCGTGTAAGACCTATTTTAGTAATACTATAATGTCACTTGGCTCTCTCCAAGAGACATTTATTATATTATTATATTATATATTTGCAAATTAAAAATAAAAATAAAAAATACTAAATTTACATTGTAGTAAATGTGTTGTGTTTTTTTTTTTTTAAGAAACATTTGTAGGTGTGTGTATTGGAGAGCTAAGTGACGTACATATCACCGCAGATCTTACAGGGTATCTCACAACCTACGGGTTGTGGGGGGGGAAAACTCTGACTGTTGTCTGTGCACCAAACAGAAGTTCGGAGTATTCAGCCTTCCTGGAGACCCTGAATGGAGTCCTGTATGGGGCTCCAGTAGGGGACTCCATAGTTCTGCTGGGAGACTTCAACGTCCACGTGGGCAATGATGGAGGCACCTGGAGTGGTGTGATTGGGAGGAACGGCTTCCCTGATTTAAACCCGAGCGGGCGTTTGTTAGACTTCTGTGCTAGTCCTGGATTGTCTATAACAAACACCATGTTGGAATATAAGGATGCTCATAAGTGTACGTGGTACCAGAGCACCCTAGGCCGAAGATTGATGATAGATTTTGTGATCGTATCGTCTGATCTGAGGCCGCATGTTTTGGACACTCAAGTGAAGAGAGGGGCAGAGCTGTACAGTGAAACTGCACATTTTGGAGTGGCCTTTTATTGTGGCCAGCCTAAGGCACACCTGTGCAATACTCATGCTGTCTGATCTGCATCTTGATGTGCCACACCTGTGAGGTGGATGGATTATAATTTATTATGTGCTCACTAACACAGATTTAGACAGATTGGTGAACAATATTTGAGAGAAATAGGCCTTTTGTGTACATAGAAAAAGTATCAGATCTTTGAGTTCAGCTCATGATGAGTGGGGGTAAAAACAAAAGTGTTTTGCGTTTATAATTTTGTTCAGTGCATTAGCCTAATGAAGATATAGTAGTCTTAACTAAACATTATCTTAAAATAAAACTATTGACTTACCCTGCCCTGGTGCATGAACATTACTAGGCTAGTTGTCCTTCGTGTGAATTGTTTATACGTGATGTGAAGGAATAAGGAAGGGCCTGACACTGGACCGGTAGCATTTCAATTGATTGTCTTCATTCACAACTAGGCCTATAAATATTGTGAATGTATTGCGTAGGCCTAATATCTGCTGGCCAAAGAAAAAGTCGCACACTAATTTTGTTGGACTACCAGTTTACTAGTATTGAAACGGCGCACATGCTAATTTTTACCAGGATCATGCAGGCCAGTGACGACGGGAGAGTTGACTTGCCAGGTGCAACTATACCATAGAACTATAGAAATATGCACCATACGTGCGAGCGAATGTTTAAACACAGCGCTGCAACAGTCTGTGAATTTAGCAGATTATAGAACAACGGCATTTGATGCCTTTTATTGGAAAGTCGATTTCTTTTAAAAGATAATTTAAAATAAATAAAGACACTGGCAAGCTCTCGAGACCCCCCCCTCTCCTCCCAAAAAAAAACTCATTAGATTTGCACAAATCACATAAGTGGCCCATTTTGGATTGAAAACGGCGACACACCGCTTTGCTTACAATATTGCAATATATAAAATCATGGCGCCTGTATCGTGATACATATCTATCGCCAGACTCTTGCCAATACAAACAGCTCTAGTTTGTTCTTTTACTGATGTTTTTACCCTGTTTTCTTGTGTATTGCAGTTTGTTGTTAAATTGTCTAAGGTATTGTGTTTGATTCTGTACAACACTTTGCAACTATGTATTTAAGAGTGCTATAAATAAATAGTTTTACTACTACTACTACTACTACTACTACTACTACTACTACTACACGCAGAAGGGGGCAAAACATTGACAATGTAGCACCATCATGCCAGTGGAACCCGTGTAAACAGAGACTGCCAACAGAGAGTCTGAAGGGGGTCGTACGTTTCTTGTAGAAGAGGCTGAGGGAGTTGGATCTGGGCGGCCGCAGGGTGTGGCTGGCAGCCTGGGGGCCGGGCTGGGAGCTGGCGGCAGCGTGGTGGGCACCGGGAGTGGCAGGAGATTCAGTAGGAGGCGAGACTCTGAGGCCTGGACGCATCGGGGACAGATATCTGTATAGGCGTTAAAGACAGAAGAGACTGATCCACTGTTGTTTCTGGGGAGATATTGATTGACATGATAAAATATTAAAAATCTAAGTAAAGTCGTTGCCAACCTGAGTTTGGACCGTTGATTACTTAAGCGTTGCTACATTTACAGATTTGTGATAACATATGAGGTTAACATATGAGTTCGAGGAATCTGAGCACAGCATGTTTAGCAACACGGACTAGAATCCATTAAAAGCCTTTCAACATACCTCTAGGTCTTCTGCAAATTCCACCTATCTTTCCAATGAAATGAAACAGCCATTGTGGAAAAAGTGAAGTGCTGTGAATACTTTCCCGATGCACTTTACATACAGTCTATTATTTCACCTGTGGAACCAACATCTCTACAATACATACAGTCCTCTCATCTAGTGTTGGGGGTAAGGCGTTACACAATATAACACGTACATAATATTATTTTGAAAGTGAGTAACGGAGTACTGTAACACGTTAATATTTGACATTGAGAAATATTATTACAATTATTTCTTTAAGTAACGTGCGTTACTGGTCACAGTCCGTGAATTCAACGATGGACTCACTAAAGTCTTGTAAATAATAAACATGCATATTGCCTTCTTTACTTAAGCCTGGTTTATACATGACAGAGTCAGAGCGGCACGCGCCAAAAATGACGTAACATTTGTGGGTGTGGCCGGGCGCGTGCCACCGATTCTTTAGAACTGGCGCGTGTGGCGCTGACGTTGAGTCTTCCTCATATAATATAATGCAGATGGCCTGCAGAACGGCCAGAAAGAATCGATCGGGACAGAGCAACGATTGCAAACCACATGTTTTAAGAATAGTTAACGGCTAAATGCTTAAATAATGCAGAATTGAAACATAAAATAGCCTTTTTCTGTTGCTGTGCGAAGGCCTGAAACCTCCCGTTTAAATAACATGTCACTTCACGTCTGTAGAACTATGTGCACTTCTCTTTAGAGGCTGGGAGATTTGAAGAATATGCATTTGGCATTCTTAGCCTAATCACTGAAGCAGAATTAAAACAGAAAATATAGATAAAATTGACATATCATGTCATGTCTTCATGTGCACTTCTCTGGAATAGATGTTTATTCAAATGTCTTAAACATGGTCCTACGTTAATATAAAGTCTGATTCGACTATAAAGACAAGAGAAATGGTTGTTATTTAGTGGCCAAACTTTTCATTTACAAACTGGTGAACAGCAACAACAATTTAGATGTAGGCTATCTACGTGGGATACACTCCAAACCACGCCTTTCTTCAGTGAGTGAACCGAGAGTGCTTACAGGTCAGCTGCTGTGTGGTTGTGCTGAAGTGGTTGGCTGAAGGTGGCGAGGGCTTCCACCTGCTCCCCTGGGCCCTCTTCATGGGTTTGTCTGAGAAGCTCAAATAGAGGAGAGCCCTGAAGAGAGATTGTCCAATGTTTAGTAGATTCAATCTAGATATATATATATTGTTTTTAACCTTTATTTAACTAGGCAACGTTGCTGAGATTAACATACATACAACCATACAAATTATAAAACATATGCAGTAGTTATACATCTAATTCAACCTCTATCAGAACATGAGGCAATAGCATTTCTCCCACACTACAGCTAACAATGTATTTTGAGAGAGGGGGAAGTTCTGACGTGTGAAAAGGCAACCAGCACCTCAAACTGCAACCCAGGATTTCCGGGCATGTATTGGCTTTTAATCACGCACATTAGTTATTATCTTCACACAGCTAGCATGCAGTACATGCGCAGGGCATTGTGTAGAGGAATAAGCAGTGTTTAAAATAAAGGTTGTGCTATGGATTACAGTTCGAGAAAATAAACAATTGGTTTATGTAAGTGTTGTGAGGTACATAAAGGATAGAAAATAGTGATACTGTAGAAGATTACATGGCCCCATCCTTTTCAGGACAAGAGTGCACTTTCCCCAGAATTAAATATTTTTATTACTGCCCAGATGTCATTCAGAGGTAAAGGTAATAAAATAATTATTTTTAAATCAATATTACAAGACCAATTTGTATTTCCATCAAGCTAACCTTTAATGGCTATGTATCCACTGCGTAAACATTCCTAAGATGTTACAACACTACTTAACCACAAGAGCATTTCCTGCGTATCTTGGAAATCTAAACATCCTCCAGAAAATGTGTCCTAAGGGTCCACCTAAAGCACAACCAGGAAAACCTTAAACCTCACCCAGAAATCCTCAAATCAAAACGGCTTAACAACTTTAAGCACAAGATTAAGGCCACCTTTGCACCTCTGGTTATGTTGTCACTCCTTTTCATGTGTATTATTAGTCATATTTATGGAAACCGTCAAGAGTATAACGTCTATGATAAAACCTTGTTCAGATAACACAACCGAAAGTGATTCCAGTAACAGTAACAGCAGCCGTAGCAGTAGTGGTTTAACCTTGGCCAACTGTCAAACCTGCATATAGATCATTCAAATAGAGGTAATGGGATACGCTTGCTGACTGAGACAAGAAGTGTGCAGGTCCTGTCTTGTCATCAATAAACCCTTCCTCCCCATCTCCTCGTTCTTGCTGTGATGCTTGATGGTTACCAACATTGAAAGAATAAGCAGAACTAAGAGTGTACACTGAAATGCACATTTTAACTTGATTAGGCTATATGGTTTAGTAGTGCATCTCTGACACATACTCTAAAGTACTCTTATTCACATTTATATTATTATTTTATTCAGATTCAATTATGAAAGATTTGTGCCATACCTATCTTCGTCCTAATGTTCAGACGGGCAGTGTTTTTTTTTACAAGGCAGCAGAAGGAGGACTTTAGCAGGGGCTGCTCCTCCCACCTGCTGTACAGTAAGGGCTGTAGGAACAGGAGACTTTGACTAGTGCGAACAGCTCAGCTCTGCTGTAGGAACAGGAGACTTTGACTAGTGCAAACAGCTCAGCTCTGCTGTAAAATCAGAGTAGGAGTAACTAGACAAAACAGCTCAGGTCTGCTGTAAAATCAGAGTACTTTACTACAATAAACAGTTGACACTGACTTGAGCAAACAGCTCTGGTGTCTCAGCAGTGGAGGGAAATCCTTAATGAAGCATGTATCACCATGCCCTAAGGAAGAACCACGGCAACAGGACGGCAGTAAGAGAATTACAGGAACACTCAATTATCAAGGAGAGGCATCTGATTCGTTCTTCAGCTGATGAACAATAAACATGCAGAGGAAACGAAACATCTCAAGAAACTGCTTCCAAACACGGAATACAGACCCAGGAGAAAGAAGACATGGAGTATAGGCAAACACACTGCTGGTTGACTTAGATGTATGGATTGCTTGAGGACTTTGGATACCAATGCAGGTATAAAGGAATTAAAAGCCTTCCCCCTCAACATCATAATATACATTATAACTTGTGACAATTTGTGACAAAATATAACTTATTTCCCTAACCTCTTGATTTAAGGACTTTTGGCACATTGTTTACATATACGAAATCGCCAGCCCTATCAGAATGTATAACAGCAGTTCAGAGCACCCAATGAGCTGCAATAAGACTGATGACTTCAAGTACCCGCTCTACGTTTCAGTTTTCAGCCTGGTCTTCGTAATGGGACTCGTCTTTAACACGGTAGCCATATACATCTTTGCCTATACGCTAAAGGTCCGCAATGAGACCACGACATACATGATGAACCTTGTGGCCTCGGACATACTTTTTGTCCTCACCCTGCCTTTTCGGATATTCTACTTTGTGAGGCGTGACTGGCCGTTTGGCGGGTGGCTCTGCCAGCTCTCCGTCTCCCTGTTCTACACCAACATGTACGGCAGCATCTTCTTACTGACGTGCATCAGCGTGGACCGCTTCCTAGCCATTGTGTATCCACTGCGGTCACAGACAATTCGCACCAAGAGGAACGCTAAATTTGCATGTTTAGTCGTTTGGGTGTTGGTTCTGTCAGGCAGTCTCCCCGCTGGCTTCCTTATGGAGACTACGTCGCCCACAAATGAAAATGGCACCACCTTCTACTGCTTTGAGAACTACTCCCAAAAACAGTGGCAGGCCAAGTTACTGAAGGTGGTGGTGTTCATGGAAACAGTAGGTTTCCTAATCCCTCTGATCCTAAACGTCTTCTGCTCAGTCAGGGTTCTTGCGACGCTGAGGAATCCCCAGGCCGTCAGTCGAGGAGGCAAGCTCAACAAGAAAAAGATCCTACGGATGATATACGTGCATCTTCTAATCTTCTGCTTCTGTTTCATCCCCTACAACGTCAACCTGCTCTTGTACACCCTAGTCCGCACGAACATCCTAGGGGGCTGCTACGCAGAAAGGGTGGCCCGAACCATGTACCCCATTGCTTTGTGCATAGCAGTGACCAACTGTTGCTTCGACCCCGTTATTTACTACTTTACCTCAGAGACCATTCAGAAATCCATAAAAAAGAAGTCTACGGCCACGTATAATGACACCAAGCTGCAGACAGACACCCTACCATGTAGTAGCTTGAATAGCAACATGAGGCCTTTAGCATGCAAAGCCTTTATGAACCAGCCCATTGTGTAACTGTAGGACAGAACGTGACTGACCATTCAATGAGCTGCAGTAGCCTGGAGGAATACAGTGGTTAGGTGCCTTTTGGAAGCAGATGCCTTCTCAACAACATCAGATATGATTTGAGTAAAAGCATCATTCAATAACTTGCTTTTTGGTGATTAATTACCTCAAAAGTACAGTAAGATGTAAAATGGGTCTACAACATTATATACATTTGAAAGAAGGAATTAAAAACATTATTGGCAAACACACTGACCAGAAAGAACTAGGATAGAACTATGTTTTTCAGCAACAGTGGAAACCAGTGTACGGTCAGCCAATCACCATTTAGCCAATCATTGGGATGGAGAATCTCTGACCTTTTAACTTTTTTTGTTTTTACTAAAAGTCAGAATTTCCAACAGATGAAAATGTATGCCAGTTTTCTACATATGATAAATTGTAATTATAGAGCCAGTATTTCCCATAATGTATAGGTGTCTCAATACCTTTGAGTCACACGCATTGCTCATACAGACACCCACAATGTTGCTTTCCGTTATTACTGTGGGGGTTAAATCCAACATGACTCATGGTCGATTACCATTTCTAACAATGGTATGAACTGATTTCACACAGATAACGAGCAGTATACTGTATATATATAGTGTATATCAAAAAACCTCAGTGGTTGTAATTTTTTTTTCTTTTGAGCGCAAAGTGAAACCATTTATTATTCTAATAAAAAGGTTTAAAAAAAACGTGTATTGTGTGTTCCTAGTGTTTGTTTAAACAGAATCCTACATGTAAGAGATATATATGTGTGGTCTAGTTAGTGTGTGACAGAAGCAAATGCTATTGCATTCTTCGTGTACTGGAAAATTCTTGAGAAAAACGTTTGTACAGAGTTGGAACTAATTGATGGAAGGAATTAGGCAATCCAAGCCGACGAGTAAGTACTTGCTTCTTGAAGAAAAAGTATGCAGAAAGAATCTGAGTTACTGAAGATACATACATGATTAAACTAAAGTTATTGCCATTATTTTTAATAAACATTGCATTTCAGAATAATCAGTGAAAAAGTTAAATCCACTGACAGCTACAGTAGGCCTGCATTATTAAGAAAACATTATGCAGTAACCAAATTAAATATTCTTGACATTGAACATGATTTGAGAGTACATGGTTTGATAAATAGCTCATTCTAAATGATTTCTAACTTAAATTGTGAAATTGAACCACAACTGTAAAAGCAGTGGTTCTCAAACTGTATACTGACTCCTACTGGTGTAGATGCAGCAGAGCACCATTCTGACCATATTAAAAATAGTCACCGCCCACAGCAGGCCTTTGCTGCACAACTATTTTAATCTCAAGTGACTGAACAGTATATAGAAAAGGTAGGATGATGATATTACTATTCAACTCACAGAATATAAAATAGATTTATTGTCTAAAAAAATAATTTATGCGACGCTGGAGAAAAGATTGTTCATACTTTAACTCAACATCAAGGCATATACACCTCTCCCTCAGTGCTTCCTCAGGAGGTCCTGCTCCCCACACTGGACATTTGCACTGTGCATTGCCGTGGTGGGATAGCTAGCAGACCGTACATAGATATCTGCTGAATTTGACAAAAGGTGTGTTGGATTATAATCACTAACCCACCTTTAATCCTCTTTTAAAATATTTACACGTGTAAAGATTGAATACATATTATGAATATCCAAATCTGTCATGGACACTCCGACATGGTCCCCACTGAATTATTCATCAGTAGTAACAAGCAATATCATGACAGGTTTGGCTGCCTATTTTCCAGTTGTGATCCGAGAGAGAGACAGAGACAGAGAGAGAGACAGACAGAGAAAACACTGCCACATATCAAAGACTCCGCTTTGTGTGCACTGCTGCAGCATCATAAGAACTTATGGAGTCCTGACACTAATTAACTAACTAACTAACTAACTACAAACTAACCAAGGTAAGTTGGTAAGTGATCATTTATTGTCTTTTTTTTCTGTGTATTATGATATTATGAACAGTTACTCTTTATTTTTGCCTGCATGACAATCCGTTTCATACCATAGAAAAATATTTATCTAAAGGGAAGTTGCCCTTCACTTAAACAAAGGTTTGATGATAATTATTATCGTCACATGAATGTAACAGCAATTTCTGCATCTGTAAGTTGTAGAAGATAGAATTAGTTTCAGTTTTTGAAAGTAATATTGGATTATTTTATATCCATTGCGAATAGAATTTGGGTTTCATATAAAAAAATGTGATAATTAAAATAGAATTATATTTCCCTATTTACATGCATTTACATTGCCAATTTCTCATTTTACAGTTATTTACACTTCAAAGCAGTAAAACCCATGTCTCAGACAATCCCTGCCCTAAAATAGAAATCCTCGCACTGAATGTAAACTTGTAACGTAAGCAGGTGTGTTTAAGTTGGACTGTTTTACGGTGGAAAGACGCCGTTAAAACGCTGACAATATAACTGGCTCTCAATAAAACACATCAAACACGAATGCGCTGTTCCAGCACTGGTGCCGTCTCTGCAAATTTACACTCCATAAAGTGGGCATCATTGTGCGCTGATTACGTTTGTGCTCTCCACAGGCTAAAGAGCAGACTGGTATATCTACCAGTATCTACTCAGCCCGAGCCAGTTCCTCCCAGGCATAAAGGGACATGGAGCCGTGGAACAGCACGGAGGAGCCGGCCCTGTCCAACTGCACGGTGGACACCAGCTACCGATTCGCCTTCCTCCAGGTGTCCTACAGCGTGATCTTCCTGCTGGGCCTGGCCACCAACGGCCTGGCGCTGCACAAGCTGTGGCGCTCGCCACGCACCCTCACCAGCACGGCCGTCTACATGGCCAACCTGTCGGCCGCCGATGCCTTCTTCGTGGTCTCCCTGCCGCTCCGGGTGTACTACTACCACCAGGAGGCCAGAGCCGACTCCTCCGCCTCCGGGCCGCCCGGTGGGCTGCTGTGCCAGCTCACCTTCACCCTTAAGTACATCAGCCTGTACGGGGGCATCTTCTTCCTGGTGTGCATCGCCGTGGAGCGCTATGTGGCCGTGGTGCGCCCGCTGGCGCCCCGCCGGCTGTGCACGGCGTGGCTGGTCAGCGGGGGGATCTGGTGCCTGGTGCTGGGGCTCAGCATGGGCCTGCCGCTGCTGCGCTCCGGCGCCGCCCGCCGCCACCGGCCGTGCCTGCTGGACCCGTCATCGCGGCGCCAGCGCGGCCTCATCCTGGCTACGCTGGGCCTGGTGCTGGGGGCGTTTGCGCTGCCCGCCGCGCTGCTGCTCTTCAGCTACTGCGGCGTGCTGCGGGCCCTGCGCCGCCGGCCCTGCGCCGCCGCCTGCCACCTCCGCCGCCGCACCCTGGTCGTCATTTACTGGGTACTGGCCGTCTTCCTGCTCTGCTTCGTCCCGTACCACCTTAACCTGCTGGGCTACACGCTCACACACCTGGGGCTGCTGCGCAGCTGCGGCCTGGCCCGGCTCACCAGGGCGCTGCACCCCGTGGTGCTGGCACTGGCCAGCTTCAACTGCTGCCTCAACCCGCTCGTCTACTACTTCTCCAGCAGCCTGGCGCACCGCCGTGGGGCCGCCGGAGGCAGCGGCAGCCAGTGAGGCCTGGCCGGGGGTGGGGCAGGGTCTGACTCTAGGCATGAAAGCAGCCGCGTTTTGTGGCCATGGGTGGTGCTGCGCCCGTTCACAAATTAGTCATCGTCGGTTCTACCGCTTCGCACTTTTTGTTTTCTTTCATGCCACACTTGGCTCATACGGTGCTTCTTAATGTTCTCTTGGTGCGTATGAATATATATTCTTTATAATTAATTAATAAATGAATTACTGTAATTGCAATTCCATTTTAATTTCATTTGACAGCCCTACTTTCTAACAATGTCAATACCTCTATGACAACACACAAGTAATATACACAAGTTAACATATACACAAGTAATATACACAAGTAATATACAAAAGTAATATACAAAAGTAATATACAAAAGTAATATACAAAAGTTAACATTTGACAACACTGTCAGATCGATGAGATTGTAGAGCAAGGGGCCAGCGGGGGTAAAAACCAAGCAAAATGTTTGATCATCAGGATATATTGCTTATAGTCTATGAATGTGCGAGACGGAAAAGGAAGCGTCTGCCAATGTTCTAGCATGCAGTGATTTTAACAAGGCACAGTGTGACAGCGCTCGAACACGGCAGATCAGTGGCAGATCACCTGGTACTTTAAGCTGGGCCAAGTTGATCTGCTACAGAGACATCAGTGGATGTATTAGGGTAGGTAGGCTACACACACATGATGCTACACACATTCATCTTCTTTTGGTTTCAGGACGACTGGGCGTATTCACAGCGCATAGCTGCCTCTCATACTCCAGTAACGGCACTGCTTATTCAGATCTGAGTACATGGTTTCTAGGTATATATTGCCGACATCGACGGTACTTTTTGCAAAACAACGTATTTGCGTAACCGGTGACGTCGGTCACGTCGACTAATCGTCCCAGCACTAGTTCTATGATCATGCCTCTCATGCAGAAGCAAAAGCCGGGGCCGTAGCAAGCACAAAATCAATTATGCGTTCAGGGCCTCATATACTAATGCGTTAGCGCCCGTTTTAGGCGGAATTTTGTTGCACTTTGCGCCTAAAAACATGGCATTGTATGTCCGAAGAGCACGCACATGGATAAAACGCTATTCTGCCTGCTGAAGGAACACAGTATCGCAAGTTGCGCTTTCCTATTCATGCATATGCATGGGAGGGTCGCGGGGAGATTGGAGAGTGTCGCGCAAACAAATAGGAGGAGATGCGCAAGCAGAGATTGATTTTTGGATTTTGAGATCCAAAGCGCAAGTCTGTTTTGATGTTAAAATTCTCCGCCTCTGAAAAGCAGATATTATCCCAGTTTCTTTGAACAGGTGTCAATCCATCCATACTCATCCGCGGGAGGTAGATTTATACCTGTGGTCTCTACTGTAGGTTTGACGATACATATCACTATTTATATATAGGCCTACTTCGTGATTGTTAAACTGGTTTTATTTTTCTGAGTGTGCTGTTCCATTGCTTTCGGGCGCCGCAACTTAAATAAGCGTGGAACATAGACTACTCTCGGTGTCTACTCCAGAGGGTTTTAGAGGGTGTGCCTAGCCCTGATCGGATTAGTACATCCAACATAAAATGCGATGGCACAGCGTGTGCTATCTGCGGTCTGGCTGCGCTTGCTTTTACGCTGCGTTTGCCAACGTACGTACAAGAGGCCCTTAGTGCAAATGCTAAATATTAAAATAAAATTATTTTAAATTATAGTCCTCAACAAAAAGAAAAAAAATCCAATTGTATTTTATGTTGTTCTACTTTACGCATGCATAAAGCTTGAGATCGTGAAATGCAGTGTTACATGTTGTGACGTACTCTCCTGCGAACTGTTTATGTTTTTAGTAGATGTTTCTTTGTTTATTGAATTAAGCTATGTATTAAGCTTCCTATAAGAGCCCTGGTGTCAGTACCATTGCAATCCCCATCTAGTGACCACTGACCAGTGATGCTGGACATTCATATAATGTGTGGTGTGCCCGACACTGCTGCTAGCATGTGGGACAGGACCATGTCGTTCTATGGACAGGGGGACTCACCGTCCTCCATGCAAGGGTGATCATGATGAGGTGCTCGCAGCTCTCTAGGTGCTTGACGATATCTTTGCTCAGGCTGGGCTCGGCCTTGATAAAGCTCTCGATGACCTTGTAGAAGTCGAAGGCGGTGAGGCTGAAGACATCCAGGATCCAAGGGAAGCACAGGTCCGTTTCGGTGGGGTCAGCGCCGTTTCCTCGGCTGAGTCCTCCGCTCTTCAGGAAACTCCCTGCTCGTTGTCAAGCAGGCAATATTATGTTGAGTACTGCAGATGTGTGTGGGGTAATTAAAGCACGTAAGGTGATTAATGCAGTCGTGGGTGGTTTATTATTAGTGGCGGCACGCGTGAACACTCCCGATGAAAAGACCCACCTCCATAGGTTGCCATGACAACTTCCAAACCACAGGCCAGGAGTGAGGTATGGAATGTGGAGTTGTTGAGGAGTTTACTGGAATACAAAAAAACATCTCTGCATGAAAAACACTGCATCGCCACATTTTTGCAAAACAAGAGTGCATTGCATACACGCTAATAAGGAACACTAACAAAACATACCTGAAATTTTGTACAGACAACCGCTTCTCCTCCTGTTAAATTGGTCACAAATATTTTATGAGAGGACATTTATATTAACGTCATTTGAAATGTTAAAGATACTATGTGATCATGAATATATTATTAAAAACTTGCCGATTTGAGAATGGACTCCATGACTCTGTAATACATTTGGACACCAAGGGTATACCTCTGAACCAAAAAACATAATGCATGTCATCATTTAACTCGGGTTGAAAATGTGTCACTTTTATTGTGACAGTCGATATATTTCAAGCATCACTTAGACTGTCAGTACCTGTTTACCGATAACCTTAAAGCTTGGGCCAAGCACCTGGCAGAATCTCTGGCCAAATAACTGTCCTAACATCTCCACGCGGTGAAGTATCTCCTCCTTAGGGTCCACAGTGCAGTTCTGATCATAAGAGAGAGGGTCAACGGGGAGGAATTAGGGACTTCTGTACATCAGTCAACATGAAGGGGAGGATCCAACAAGATGGGCGGACACCTACTGTAAAATATGTGGTGAGGATAACTGAAGGCTGGTCCCCATTTGATGTCAGATCAAGCCTTAGCTGCTGGATAGAGGTCATGGCAGCTCTGAGCAAACAAAACAAAGACAAAACAAATATTTTCCACACAAGGCCATGTGTGAATATGTAAGCAGTGTGTGGTGTTTTCACGTGAATGACTAAGTATAGACCCAAGTCACATTTTTAACTCTGATCAGTTTGTAATGATAAAATACACAAGTAGATTATATCTGGGCAGATTCCAGAACAGGCTAAAGGTTACAAATGCTTGGCTGGTGAGATGCCAACAAATTAAACCAATCAGGACTTTGTTTTGGTGCATTTTCCCCATGTACAAACAGCCGTTTCTCCTCCTGTTAATAGCTTTTATGCTAGAAGTGTCTTATAAGAATTACACAGAGTACAGTACAAAGATTCTGTGGCGCTACAGAGTTACATTTTTAGAAATCGCATACTTACTACTAGAAAATGGGAGTGTGCATTGACCGACTACCATATATTAATGACCATTTATATTCAGTTAGTCTCCATCCATATATTAATGACCATTTATATTCAGTTAGTCTCCATCCACAGGTAAAAGTGGAACATGTATCTCCCTACAAGATGTGGCTCTGGGTCAAGAGAGCCCCAGAAGGTTTGTAGGAGGAGGAGAGCTAGAATGGAGTGAAGGGAGGAGAGATTAGTGAGGCTCACCTGACTGGAGTCTGTGGTGGGATGAGGACAGGGTCTTCCTCTGGTACATTCTTCTTTGGTGTTCTCTCCACCTGTGTGCTGAACATAGGGAGAGGGATGAATCAGCACTACAAGTGGATTACCCATGGAAGAGAAGAATAAAGTGACAAGGTGGACAGTACGTTTCTGTTTTAGGAGGGACTAGAGTCTCGTCTCCATCCAGGAACAACCGACCATCAAAATCTCTGCTCCGGAGGTAGTCGTCTTCGTACTGCTTGCTGAGCTCTTTTGCCTGCGAGAGAACAAGCCGTTTTTCCTCCATATCTTGTGTATTGTTTGTCAGAGACACAGCTGGGCAAACACTTCAACACTAGGGACTAGTGGTGAGCCTAGACACACCCATTACTGGGATAGGTTTCTTACATTCAATATGTACGTAGACACATTCTAGTCTCCTTCAGTGTTATGCATTGTTACGCCCCCGAAACATCTTACTAACATAAATTGTGCATATGTGGCGCAGAAGGACGAATCAAAAAGAAACTCAGAATACTAATACTTTGATTAGATTCTTAACTTTGCTAGCAACATAAGAGGTTCAACAAATTAAGATATATCACAGGAAATATAATTCCAGTCACATTTTAGTGTTTTGAGGGTTTTTATTATAGACTGACCCTGCTCGCCTATAATACCTTGTACAAGTAATTACATAGCCACTAGCAGGCATGAACATACTCTACTACTGGGAGTGGTTCATAAGAAACTACAGAAAGTAAACAGATCAAAAATACAACCATAAACTTCAGATTAGTATGTCACTTCAAGGCAAACAACAGTCTGTACCATGTTTCCACACCAGCAACAGAAATATACTACCTATTTCCTGGCAATTGGCAGGGACCAGTAGACTCAAGAACTTGTATCCCTGAGAGTACATATTGAAAACAAATATATAGGCTGCCCTAAAATAACATGCAATATATGCTGGAGTCTCAACCCTTCCATACTGTGAAATCCCCAACAAAATCATTACTAATTACAAATGTAAAAGTAATGCCAGAGCTCATAGTGTCTGCGGACTACTGATGTAGTTTGTTTATAGCGCAACAACATGAAACGGTCACTACAGTCAATAGCTAGCAAACTACCTACCTGAGGAAGATCTGGGGATCTGGAGAGCTCCATTGATTCCAGGAAAGCAGAGAAACTGGTCTGGTACACATTTTTTACCTAGAAGAAAAAGAAAAGAAAAATAATTTTAAAATGTATGTTGCAGTGGTATTATCCTGTGTGTAGTTGTTGGTGGTGGTGGTGGGAAATGAGACAAAGAACTGACCTCCTCGGTGTTACATTCGTTCTCCCTGCACAAGACCTCGAGTAGCTGGATGTTCAACTCCAGCTCCAGGGGTCGTGGTTTAGCTTTGGTCTGGTTACGACGAGATGTTCTTGTCGCGGGGCTCTGAACTTTGCTCATGGTCGATTCTAATAACAGGTTCGTGTATAGTGTCATCACGCTTATCATTTCCTTTTTCTAATGTTAGAGATATTCTTAAAAACAAAGTGTTAAAATGTTATATCAATGTCCTAGGTGCACCAAGATAAATCTATAAACTAGTGTTTTCATTAGACATGGGAAAACAATTGCTAGTCTATTACCATCTCAGACAGTAAAATATGAAGGTGTACCTGTGGGTGGTGCTAACTGATGTCGAATGTATGTATCTATCTTTCCTTCCTCTCCTTTACGAAACTAATAAGTAAGTATGTTTATTTATATACTGCTTTTCACAGATATAAAATCAGAAAGCGGTTTACTTTAAAAAAAATAAACATGACAGGTAATAAAAGAAAGATACACAGAATTTGATAGAATGTAGATAAAATCAAAATAAATAACTACAGTAAGGGATCCAACACAGTTAAAATGGGCCACAAATTAATATATAAAACAATAAGACTATTTAAGAGTTAACGAAAGCCTGTGTAAATAAAAATGTTTTCAAACTGCTTAATAAAAATATATATCAATCGCAGTGCTAAAGGACAGGCAATCCACAGTTTGGGGGACGCCCTGTGTTTTGTAATGGGTGATCGGGATAGGTAAAAGCTTGTTCGGTTTAGTACTGTAATGAATAAACGTAACCAAATGTACTATTTAAAGAACTCCTTTTTTCCTGTGTCTGGCTATTGCCATTTTGTTCTATGCAATTGCATTAAAATAATCATAAACAATAATAAAATAATAAGTATAATATATAATAATTCTAATAACATAAGACAACTCAAGTCTTCTCTTTGCTGAGACTGAGTTCCATATGATGCCAACAGTGCCCAGCTAATGTTCCGAAAGGGCACATTAGCTGTTTAAAAGGGACACTACTTGATTTGTGGTTAAAACTGGTGTTACAAAATGCTTGTGAAACTCGTAAACAGTGGGTGCAGACTCCAGCTGATCCCCCAAACAGGCTTGCACTCTTCACTACCCATACCCCAACAGTCAGCTGTCCTTTTGTGGACAGCTGTGTTCCCTAATGTGCTGGGACAGACATGTGGAGGCCACTCACTAAAATATTTCCATAAGAGTCTGACTTGAAGAAAACGATTTACAACAAATGTTTTAACAAACCTATAAACATACACAAAATGGAAGGAGTGAATTTATATACTTTTCCTCCACCTGTGTAATAGCATCTCCATGTACCACACCTGACAAGCACAGATTTTAAAACATTCCAAGTTGAGCTTTAAAAAAGGAGAGATGTGGCAGCCTTACGGTAGACAGGAAGCACAAGTTCTGCAGGGCAGCGCTTGATAAAGAACTCCAACACGCACAGCAGCAGCTGGAACGATATGACCAAATCATCCTCCATCTGCATAGATCTTCCTGCAAGCAACACAGAGACAGAACATGAGGAGCATTGCCACAATAGACCAGTGGATACAGAGAAAACTGGACAAAGCCAAAAAAACTTAATCTACTTTGTTGCTTGACCACATTTAGTAATCTGTTATGAATGGTTCCTGCCTTTTGCTAAGAGAAACATTGTCCAACATCTTCGCAGAATCTCCTTTCCCCTGTAATAAGAGATGAAATTGTGAGATGCTTGATAAATGTTTCTTGCCATTGTGAATTTGTTGGGTGCATTTGTTCACTTACTTGTCAGAGTCACAAGCAAAAATGTTCTTGCATGTCCTAGAAAAAACAGAGATTGGAATCATTTAATTTCATCCTCAAGAAAATACAAAAAGAATTGCATACTATTACTCCCAACATTAATCTTTATGATGAGGGCAGTAACTGGATTATTGCATACAATGTAAATATAGTTGAGAGACACACAAACTAGCACAAAAAGAGATAAAGCAACAATTAATTTCATTAAATGTTTGATTAATTTGACAGATTATATTTATGGTTTGGATATGTTTACAGGAAGAATCACACCTTGGTGTAATTTGTGGTAAATAACTGCATACTTTAATTATTTATTTTATTTTTATTTAACCTTTATTTAACCAGGCAATCTCACTGAGATTAACATCTCTTTTTCAGGAGAGACCTGGCCAAGAAGTATCTTTAAAACATAAGAGTTATAAAACATATACAGTAGTTATACAACCAAATATACATAGGGTACATACATACATACATACAACATTTAAAAAGAAAAAAACCTAATTAGTAAAAACTGTTACTAAATTAATCAAATCATTACTGTAACTTAGTCATCACTCACTTCTCAAAGCGCTGGTAAAGGGCAAGGGACACATCGTACTTCTTCTCTTGTCGCGTCATAACTGAATTAACACGGCCGTTTATTGTGTCCAGGTTTACGTCCAAGTTCCTCACCAGAGCCAGGAAGTGCTTCACACTACAAAAGAAATGTATGCATCTGTATTCTGTAATGGCAGTAAAGGGGTCCTGCATGCTGGTGTTTGTTTTTAAATGCAGGGCACCTGTATTACACTTTAATTAACACAATCCCTGTATGGATTTTGAATAGTATACACACCTAGAAATAAACTAAAATCAACACTGAAGCATACTTACTTCAGACCCACTGCTTTCTGAACCTGTGTTAAGGTAAAGCAGTTAACATCCAGGTCTGTCACAGTCACATATAGGCAAGCACCCCATAGTCTTTTCTGGGTATCCTGAATTAACATGAGAAGAACATATTTAAAATATTTAATTAAAAATCCAAAAGCACAAAATGTTCAATAGTGGCTAAACTCTTACTGACATTGACAATGACAGTGTCAACACACAAACCTGATAAGTGAACAGTTATTATTGAAAGGTTGAAATACAACTGCCACTCAATCACAGGTTTGTTATGAAACACTTTCACATACACAATGTCAGGTAGTGTGTTCACTTTGGTATTCTTGTCGAACCAAGTGAAAAGATACAAAGTTGTGTATCACAAGGGATTCAACGTTGGATCGCAAATAGAACTTTAATGTCACTTTTGTGTTACAGAAGTGGATACATACAGGGATTCCATCCATGGATTCTTGAATAGACTTCCATAACTGCCAGGCACGATCACATACTGTGTCTGTCACTTGAAGAGTCTTACACAGGGTCACAAATTCAGCATCCTTTTCTCTGTGTCTAGAAAGTGGGGTAATAGGGATTACAATAGATTCGATGTGGGTTGTTTATCGTTTAGTTCGGTTTTATTTACTTAGGCTGTTTAATTAGGCTAATGATAGATTAATTTTTTTTTACATTACGGTACAGAAGCTTGCCGAACATTGCACTAAAGACAATGAGCTCCCTGGACTTACACAGTATCGACAGTGTTGTTAGCGTGTCATAGCCTCATTAGCCTGAAGCCATTATTCGTGCTGAATGAAAATACTTTGACATCCCCAACGTTATATTGCTATGCGAATGTACATTATTCAATGTGATATAGCGTATTGACATTCATACTATCTGTGACATGGGTGTTGGCATCGAAGTAGAAAACAAGCGGGGTAAGGAACCGTAGCTTACTTTCTAAAAGATAACTCCGCATTCTCCTTCTTGTCTGGGGAAGAGCCGTTAACACTGGCATTGAGCGCCTTGTTCTGTGTCCCGGAGTGACGCTTTTTAGGTGGCATCCTGAGAGACTGTTAACTAACAGTGGATTATTACAATATTTTTAAATACAACAATGCAAAAGTGGAACAACGTTTGCAAATAGTAAACCCCACTTGTCCACTCCACGATCTTGCACCAATACAACAAACTGATGAACTTCCTGTAAATCAAAGGTGCGTTTGTTTTAACTAATCGAACAGCGCGTTCGTCAACGTTTTGTTTAAACGTCGACTTTCTACTTTCTCTACATACTTAGTTATCCCCACAAACTATTATTATACATTAACAGCGGCGGGATCTGACTAGCAAAAAGCTAAAATAATGCCTGTTTGTTGGACACAACACTAATTGGTTATGTTAGATGGTGACTTTCGGGACTAAATTTATTTAAATTGACAATATTGTTTGAAAGGGTTAGGGAAACACACACACACACACACACACACACACACACACACACACACACATACATGGTCATTTTCATTAATTTAGAACAGCGTAGGTTGAGAGCTATAGATGTGATTTAATTTAGTCATGTGACATAACATCACCCTGTCTGAACTAAACAAACTCACACATTTGCAGGCTCCAGAACGCGGGAAAATCCTAACGCAATATCCGCCATAACAATTGTTCGCGCCATATCGGTTTATTATTCAGACGAACAGTTCAGTTCAGTCAAGTCAGGTACAATATCATAAAAGACGGTTCGAATCATATTCCCGGTGTGGTAAAACCTAGCTAAAGTAATTGACTGTCACGGACACTCGTGATATTTAATCTAATACATTAAGACTAGACACGTAGTTTGGCGAGAGGGACTCCCACCCACATATTACATATCATTACTGTAGGGCAGGCACAATAACAAACAAGCTTTGGGGGTTTAGTGGTTTGTGCCAGATTCGAGCATTGAAGCCATTCGAGACTTTCGAAAAGCATTAGCTATCCACGCCCACGTCATTATGTTTTTAAATAAACCGTTAAACATAACAGGCTAAACATATGTATACTATACATTAAACAGCCTATGTAGTTTAGGTTTAGATTATGGTAGATTATAATATAATCTATCTAATCAGATAGATAGATAGGCAATATGCCCCAGTGTTGAGTGTCAGCATTCATAATGTTATATTGCATATTATGAATAACAAAAATCAACACGGGCACTGCCCTAAATGTTTCGATATCGTGTCATGCTGTCTTGACTGCCAAAAGAGCTTTTATTTTGATGTAGCCTGGCTATACTGTATCAGAAGGGACCAGGTGTGTGCTTCCCAAAGATCATGCATGCATGCAGCATTTTTTTTAATGATCTACATTAGAAGAACAAGAGGTATGCATGCGTGGCACCTGACAAACAGCAGTAAAACATATTAGGCTACCGTTTTTCGTGTTTCCTCGGTTTGTCTGGGTGCAGTGCAGTACCACCAGTCACCACAAAATTTGCTTCAAAACTCTTTCAGCCTTTTTTAATACTTCTGACTGAGCCCGGCCCGCCCATATAGTTATATGGGCCCGCCCCCATATCACATATTATTGACTGACACTGACAGACACATACACACACACTGCAAGGTTGTAGGGGGAGTAGAGATTAGTAGCCTACTCTCACAATTCAAAATGTAATGCTTGTTTACTACAATGGCAGTTATTCACATATATCCAGCATAGTGCCTTTATTAATGAACCCGGTCTGAAAAATTATGTCAGCTAGGTGAAATTAAATCAACTAATTTAATATTCACACTGGTTTATTCTGCAGGAAGGCAAGTAAAAGATTATACAGAGGATGGTAACTAACTAACCGGTTGGTTTGTAATAGACCATAATGTCCAGGTGCCACTACATCTACTGTAGCCTATGACTTTTCTTTGGCAATTCCAAAATACTTCTTTGTCTTGGAATGATCAGGCAATTTAAGTTATTTGAGAATTAAAAAATGAAATACTTTGTAACATTTAAAATTAAACATTTACAAACGCAAACAATAGCAGCTAATTAAAATGTGCTTAGAAAATGTTAAAACCATTGTGTTTTGTATGGTAGTGTGCACTGTGCATGGAAATCAGTGTCAAAGAAAACCACGTTTTGCACATTCAGCAACTCTCTCTGTGCAAACCCATCTGCAATTCATGGAATATCATCATTGACATTGTGCTACTAAAACAATAAATTACTATCAGAAGATATTTAACTTTGTTTGCAATTAATCATTCCAATTAACTTGAAAATAACCACCTGTATGTATAGTATGCCTGAATGATTGCCATTGCCCCATTATGACATAAAAAAATAAAATAAAAACAGTATAAAAATACAGTGCAAATAAAACATCTGAATAGTATAAATCATAAAGCATTAAATCCACACTGCCCATCAGAACAACATGTTGTCCAAGTCCAAGCTGGGGTCAAGTAACGGCACAGTGAATCCCTTTACAACAGTGTTCTCTCAGGCGTGCTTCCGTCATCAGGCCTCTATTCCAGTGTCCCAAGTCATAGCAGTGAAGTCCATGTCTGTGAGATTGACTGTGTACGGACCCTCCACTCTCTCATGATCCACCTGCTCTTCTGTGCTTCCACGGTTGTTGACCCCATTGTCCCTCCAGGAGTTTAGAGGTCGAATGGATTTATGAAATCGCTGCAAAACAGAGACGAAAAGAAGATATACCAAATCACAAATATAAATGCAAAACAAAAGTTCCACACTTACAGCCTGCGGGCTATGCAGACCAATAAGGCCAACTCAGCATTACTCATCTAAATGATTACAGAAACGTGGTGGAAACGGTGACACATGACATGGCCCGATATCAGGGGTGTGCGACACTGACCTCCATCAGTGTTCCAGATTCCTTGCTGATGGCCATAACGGACCATATAGGGATCTGTAAACAGCAGGCTGTGCCCATGCAAACGCCTAGCGCCTTGCCCCAGCGTGGAAACACATAGGAACCGTAGTGGAGGGAGGTGTTGTACATCTCCATGAAGATGTAGGTCAGGATGAACTGGAGCCAGAGGGAGGGGAGGGGGTCTTGTTTGTGTGTTTTCTCAACGCATGCATATCATGGTGACAGAGAAACAAACAGAGGTATGCAGCACTGGGGCAACACAGATTGAGTGTCAGTTTCTCTTAAATGATTCATGCTTGTTGGGTTGCAGCATAGTCAGCGGCTGGGGCTCAACAGCTAATGCTATCTTACATTTGGCTAACAACTGACAGAAAACGCAGTCCCTATACCTTTGCCATTTAAACAAATTCATTTTTCTTGCAGACCAGCCAACAAACGTGATGACATTTTCTTAACACAAAAATAAAATAAAAAAACAATAAACTTACCAGTAAAAGAAAAGGCGTAAAGAAAACCCAGCACGCTTTAAAATACATCAGCACTTTGCTGCACCACGGAGGGCAATGACTTATCATGTCAATGATGTCTTGACAAAACTGGTTGACTCCTGTGTGGAAACACGCCACGAACGTGAGAAAACAAACAACAACGAGAAAACAACAACACCGGAACACAAACTGAAGCAATGAGCGTGTGGGGTGCATCACAACAACATACAGGGCAAACTGGCAAGGCACTGGGAGTGAGGGGGGGTGGTGAGGGTTAGGAGACATAATGTTATCTACCATAGAAGAAGGAGATGCCGATGCACATGAAGAGAGCGATGATAATGAGGCCAAAACTAGTGCTGAAGGAGTCAATGAGAGTGAACCAGTAAATCCCTCCCTATGACGACACAGACAGTTCACGCATGTGAATTAGTGGGTAGCACATTCAGTCATTAATAATATACAATAAAACATTATATATCAAACTCACGTCAGTAATTAACAGAAGACCCATCAGGTAGAAACCAAAACACAGCAGGGCCAAAAACAAAGTCTTCAGCTTCGTATTTGCTCTGAGCTGTGGAAACTCGTCCAGCACTGCCGTTGTGATGCCCTCCATGTTTCCAAACTGTTAAGGGTGTTTAAAGTGTGAGAAGGCTTAACGTTGTTCATCATCTGCAATACATGACGCTGTCCGCCTGCTCTTACCAATGTGTCGACCCCCAACATGAAGAGCATGAGGAAGAATAGAATGGACCAGAACACTGAGCCCGGAAGAAGAGCAAGGGCTTCTGGGTAGGCAACAAACGCCAAGCCAGGACCTAGATTCAGAAAACAGATAATTCACTTTAAGATTTAATGCAATGCATAAATAAATAAAGTTACTTGAGACAGCTACTAATTACAAATGAACGTCAACAACAACAACAACACAAAAAAGATAAGAATTAAAAAGAAATGACATAAGCCATTTTAGGCTGTGTGACTGAGATGAATGTGCAGCTTCAAAATGAGAAATGTGAGCTGGATTGAATATCAGCATAAATAATGATGACAAAGTGTTTTTTTATATAGTCAGTTTATACTGCCATAAAACACAGCGAAATAGAAATAGCACATAGGAATTGTTTTTGTGGAAACCTGTCTAACCGCTCTAACAATTTTATTATGCTTGTTATGTTCAAGTGAACTGAATTCACCCTTTGTCTTTTTTTTCCTAAATACAATGGCAGTATATGGTGGCACATAATTCCCAGGAAGTACTTGTTCCTTATGCTTTTCTATGTATACATTCATTCAGTGAAGATATCCAGTGTTGTAAATGAGCCCAATGGACCTACCAGTGTCTGCTACCTCTCCAACCGGCACGCCTTTCCTCCAGGCCATGTGACCCAGGATAGAGAATATAGCAAAGCCTGAGAAGAAACTGGTGCCACAGTTCCCTATGGTGATAATCAGAGTGTCCCTGAAATACAATCGCACAACAATGAACACTGCCGTTCTCATCAGGTGTGTAGTAGCGACAACACCGCATCAAATGTTAATTGCGACCCGCAGACACACCTGATGACGTTGTTGTCAAACTTGTTATAGGAGGCCATAGACAGCAGACCACCCACTCCTATACCTAATGAGTAGAAGATCTGGGAGGCTGCATCGTTCCACACCTGTGTGATAAAGCCAGAGTCATGTAGAAGAGAGTCGTGTCAACTCTGTTCACTCCAAAGCACTTCCTAAGGCAATGGTGGATCGTGGAACCGTGTAAGAGTTCCCCGTAAATTAGCTGCAAACACTAGAAGTACCCTATAACTTATTTACACATGTAAATCGATGTATTTATTGACGACTAATTACCGAAAACTATTGGTTCAAATTGCTCACCAACTGCTTCCTGGAACAGTTTTGCGTCTACATGAACCATGAAGTTTGAGAATTTCAAACTTCTGTTGACACGACTCTATTCTACATGGCTCTGGTAAAGGTTAGGCATGACGCACAAACTTAACAAAACATATCCAGCTTTGTCTAGCACAGCATGTTTCAACTCCAGTCTTTGGGGTGTAACTGCCTATTGGTTTCTTCACAAATCATAGGGGGATTAAGATCAATGACACAATGTTCATGCAGTACAAAAAAAGGTGCTGTTAGCATGGTGAGATCATTCAGATTTTGTAAGATATGCCTTAACATTTTGCTTCTCTGTACATATCAGGAAAATCTCAATTGAAACAGTTTGTCAGCGCTGGTCCCAATTCTTACTTACTTACTTACTTACTTACTTACTTACTTACTTACATTAACAGATTGCTTTCAGGAAAAGACCATAACATTTACTATACCTGTATTTATACAGACTATATTATATTTTGTATTTTTGGACTGTGTGTATTCTAGTCAATGTTGCCCTGCACATTTGCGCTTTGTCTTGGCCAGGTCGCCGTTGTGAATGAGAATTTGTTCTGAAGCGGCCTACCTGGTTAAATAAAAAATAAAAGAAATAAAAGGACAAACTGATCTACCCCAATTACTACCTGATTGGCCAATATCTCTCTACCAGATTGACAGTAAGTATTCAATTGAGAGTTTCCAGACTGATATGTAAAGTTAAGCAAACCATAGAAATGTAACTTCCAACATCAAGATCCTTTAAACCAGGCAAAAAAATCAAAAATAAAAGTAAAATATTCTTGTAACTTTGTATGTTGCTTGTGGGTGCGTCTGCCATGTCACTAATAGGGGTATTTTTAACTGTTTGCCTTGCTAGTATATGCTTGGTACAGGCATTTCAAACTAAATTGGAAATGAACATGTTAATTATATTTGATAAATGTGACAGTGGATAACATGTATTTTTACTATAACATTGCATACCGGTATATCAAGATATTTTTGTCCCCATTCCCAATAAATTAATGGTGTTTAATTAACATGTCATTCAAATTGAGATGCGCTTGGTTTTGCATTCATGCATTCAATAAACCTCACTGGAGACTAACACAGCATCAGAAACCTGCCTTAAATGCAGTCAATCCCAGTATATGGACGAGCACAGAGGATCTCCCCCATTCTGCACAGACGATAAGACGTGGGCATGTCAGACATGTCTGTGCAAGCCAAACTAGGCGGGTCGAAAATAGATGGAAGGCCTATTTTATGCAAATCATGAGCGACGCAACACGACAACAACCAATGGCAGTGAAGAGAGTGTGACACGCGACGTTGCTGGAACAAATGCTCCAACCAATGAGTAACCACAAGCCTGGAGCGCTTCTTTCTGGCTCATTGTAGGCCACTGTCGCCCGGCGCTCATTGACCTTAATGTCTGTTGCTATGTAGCTGGCTGTCACTCGCCGTGTGAATTCAACCAAATCAGGAAATAAATAAATAACTAAATTGCACCTGGTAAATACATCTGTCCACTGTCACTGGTGGACTGTGGAGGTGGCGAGGTATGTGTTCTACTACTTGTTCTACCACGACAAATACATGCCTGTGCATTGGCTAGTCGGCTCCAGTCTGGTGTGAGGTAGAAGGCCACGCCTTGGAGAGAGCCTTCCAGTGTGGCCCCCCTGATGATCAAGACGAGCAGGACAAAATACGGAAAAGTGGCCGTAACATACACTACCTGAAAACACAGGAGAAGTGTCACACACACACACACACGCACAGGTTACACCTGAAGTATGTGCCAATCTGAACGTGTGCGTGTTTGCTTACATTGTAACGATAGTAGAAATAAGCATGTTACCTTCCCAGAGCTCCGGATGCCTTTCAGCATGCAAAGGAATATGATGACCCAGGCAGCCAGAAGGCAGAGGGCCAGGGGCCACCTGACCGGCCCTGGGTCTTGGAGACCTTTGCTGTTTACAACACCCAGCACTTGCTCACTGCACCAGAGTCAGACACGAAGGAACCACAACAATGAAACACGTCAGTCTTTTGGGCGCTCCTATTGTCCCCTGTATGTATCGCTCGCACGAGGAGGATGTTGCAGTTGCACTCGTTTACACAACATTGCAGTTCTCTCTTTTTCATTTCCTAACAGTATTCATTTGTTAGCATCAAGTTAAAGGTCACCTCTGTTAACAACAGAACAAATACTTACTTCCAAAAAATCTCAGTGGGGCTGAGGGTTTTGCCCGAGGAGCTGTTGACAGCGGTGTCATTAGCACAAAGTGCAATATTGGCCAAGGCATCGCATGACCACGGTAGAGGGCTCTGGAAGGAGCTGAACAGGTAGTAGAATGTCCAGGCTATAATGACATTGTAGTAGAGGCACACCAATGTGGACACACACAGCATCCCAATGCCAATACCTTATAGAAAGAGAAGCACATCTTTAGGCTTCTCGGGACAGTTTCACTTCATTTTAGCTTACCAGCCTAGTAGACTGAATAATTGTTTGGGATTTTCATGCATACTAACAGAAGAAATGTGTTACATACATGCATACTGCAGTTAACTACAAAGTCTGGCAAAAGTTGTCATTAGACCTGAGCATTTGAAAAGCCCAGGACTACCTAGATTTGTGAATGTGTTACAGTAGCTATGTTGCACCTGTGTTGTAATATGCACGGCCCGCCTCGCTATGATATAGTCTTGCAAAAAGGTGTGGACCGGTACTAGGCAGCATTACACGGCGACCAACTTCTGCTCTTAGATTCAATATTTGCACCACGTTTCACCAGAACCCTCTGCGTGAGTGCATACACTCACAGGAAGTAATGGTGTAGTGTGTGTGTATGGGTCCTTAGGGCGATGACAACCGACAGGAAATCTGCTGTGTACATCACACCAATTTATGAGAGGTCTAATCCCCAAAAATAACTAAAACCCCCATGTGGGTATACAGTGGATCTAAGACATGCTTTAAGCATCACTCTTTTCTTCACATTATTTATAGTTCACACTAGCGTGCGCAAGGCTACTGTTTACCTTTGAGCAGAGGGCAGCACTTCCACACTGTGATGGGGCCGGCTGCTCCATACTGTCCCAGACTTAGCTCCATGAGAAATAGGGGAACGCCGGTAAAGAAGAGCATGATGAAGTAGGGAATGAGAAACACACCTGTGAACAAACAACAGGGCCACACACAGTAAGCAGCAAGACAACAAGTACAAACACTTATTTATCTGTTTAGTTTTTCATTTATTACAAAATAAGACTTATTTAATTTTAACAGGAGTCATTTATTTTTATACAAGTACTATTAAGTACACTTGATCCGAGATTACTTTTTATTTATTTTCCAACAAAGTGTGTGTACTATTAAATGTAGTATTAATTGTATTTACTGTTCCCGCCCCAACCTGTCAATCATTTCTTGCACACTGCGATAATGCAAATAAAGCATTTAGAGGAAGTCTAGTTAACATACGAAATCTATGCAACTTCCGCAGTGACTGTGACTATGTATGCAATAGACCACAGACATGGACGTGTGCGTGTGGGTTCTTCTGTCGCATCTTGCAGAATTGCACACAATCAACTCAGCCCGCTATTGTTATTTAAAAATGGCAAGATGTTATCGGGTTTAGCAGACCTTAGTGGTTCCCAGAGAGTGTACGTGGAACCTCTGAGAATGTGCGAAGCAATTTTAACACAGAGAAACATTACTTTAATGATAATTTAACTGAATTTAATGACTTACAATACGGTATACCATCAGCATGACAAGCAGTAGGCCGATGGGTATGTTATGTACCTTGTACTGTGTGCAACAAGTTGTTCACACCACAAGACACTGCAGAACTTATTTTTTCAGTGTCGACCCGTGGCTGAAAAACATGTGCAAACCACCGGCATACGCAGCTTTGTGAATGGGAGATTGTGCATGACTTTCTGAAGGGATCCCTCACCTCCTCCGTTGCGGTAGCATAGGTAGGGAAACCGCCACACGTTTGCTAGTCCCACACAGTATCCGATGCAGGACAGCAGGAATTCATACTTTCCTCCCCACTGCTCCCTTTGGACGTGAGAGACGGGGATGACATCAGGAGCTGGGAGAGGGGTGTCACTTTGTAGATGTGGTGCAGAGTCGGTGGCCGGTGCATGTCCATTTAAATGCGCCGCATTCTGGAAAACGATACCAATAAGATCCTATTACAGTGAAATAAGCGATTGTCAAACAAAATGTGTCCATACAGAGGCATAAAGGGAAATACAGGGAAAGACATGGCAGTTATTTGTCCCCTTTTTTTTAATCACCAGGACACAATATCTTTGTTACACTTTCACCAAAGGGGGTTCTGGTTTTATAACAAAGACAGAACAAAAAAAGAGTGATGAGAATACGTATATGATGAAATCCTCCACTCGATGTGTTGTCCTTTCTTCCCTCTATTTATCTCTGAACAGCAGGGGAACTGGTTTCGCATTTCAGGTCAGAGAGGAAGTATAACCGAGCTTCCTTCTTCAGCTATGACTACAGAATCTGTTCTAATTTAAAGATAGCTTAGAGGTGTATAAACTAACATGTAATTAAATGGGTGGGGGAGGGGGTAGATTAGTAATAATAAATATAATAATAATACCTTTTATTTATTTCTACACACATTTGTGGTCTAACCCTACCTGCTCCTTAATACTTGTAATTTTACTCAATGCACTAGAATATAGTCACTAGACTGATTGCTGTGTCTGATTTGTGTTTGTTTTTATGTTTTACTACTGTCTGTAAGATAAATTGCCCTTCCGGGACATTAAAGGTTGACTCTACTCTACTACTAGAGACATCTTCAAAATGACCTAATTTCAGTTATAATAAACAACAGGCATAGACCCATCAGTGCTGTTGTGACCAGAAGCATGTCTGTCAAAGCCTTGTACTACCTACATGCATCCATCCATCCATCCATATCCACTTATCCATGGTCGGGTTGCAGGGGCAGCTCCAGCAGCTCCAGCAGGGGACCCCAAACCTCCCTTTCCTGAGCCACATTAACCAGCTCTGACTGGGGGATACCAAGGCGTTCTCAGGCCAGTGTGGAGATATAATCTCTCCACCTAGTCCTGGGTCTTCCCCGAGGCCTCCGCTTAGCCAGGAACACCTTCTTGGCTAAGAGCCCAGGGGGCATTCTTAGTAGATGAACCAAACCACCTCAACTGGCTCCTTTCGACGCAAAGGAGCATTGACTCTATTCAGAGTTCCTAATGGATGACTTGGCTTCTCACCCTATCTCTAAGGGAGAAGGCAAACACCCTCCTGAGAAAACCCATTCTAGCCGCTTGTACCTGTGATCTCGGTCATGATATTTTGACTTTGATTAAATATATGCATGGCTTTGTAGAGCCACAATGTTTTTCAGTTACCCCTAGTACCCTATACACATTCTAGGCTCATCTATCAGACATGGTTGACCATCACTGACCTCCACAATCATTTGGTGTTGTAGGCATGGTCATTTGAGATGAGCAAAGCATGTGCAGTAGATGGGACTTCTTTTAACAAGAATCAAATATTACTAAGAAAAGAATGTCAGACTTGTTAATGAAAATTAAGTAGCATTGGGTTTTCCTGCACTGTATCAGATGTGTCCAGGGTCTAGCCTAGCATATCAAAACAAAAAGGTAAACGATATTGAAATATGTTAGGTATTGTAGCCTAGCCTATAGGCTGTCATTCAATATCTGAACAGGGATAGCAGTTTATATAATTAAATTCATGGTCAATGCTGCTACGAGATGTGTTTAGGTCTACAATGAAAAAAGTTTTGGAGCAATCATAACAATGTCGCCGGGACAATAACACCGGGCCGCCGGTTCATTTTAAGATGGAGATTTTGACGCAAGTTCGAGTGAACAAACAGGTTGAACTACTTTGCAACTGTCGTAGCCTATTGATCAAATTCGATATTTTGCAAAACGCGTTAGTTATTAAACAAGCCCACACCATCACCTAATAGTTCGTGTGCAGTCTAGCGTTTACAATGGGCTTCCGTTCTTACCTGAAGCTTTGGTCCATTCGCGAAAGGTGCGTTCCGAGGCGGTGCGTTCGTCTCTTCGTTCTTCATTTCCCCTGGGAGCTATTTACTATTTTGAAGGTTGCTGTGTACATACATTAAATGACGTCATTTCGGAAATGCCTAGTGTATCTAAAAATCATAAGTTTCTTAGCCATTGGCATTGCGAAGCAAGCGTGAAATATGTTTCGCCGATCGGGGTCGGCGTTCACAAGCAATAGGTTGATGTTGGGTGTTAGCAGGGCGAAAGGAAATAGCGCAGGTGCAGTAGGCAACAGCAGTCCGGGAAGATGACATAATCATGAACGCCCTCGTTTTGTCAACACCCTGCCGACACACATCGCCAGGACTGACTTTGTAATCTATAGTCAATTGCTTTTACGTTTTTAGTTTTTTCAAATTTAGGCTAAATCATTATTTCACAGAATTTCGTAATGCGAAGCAGTTTATTACAATGATAGCTGAGTGAGCGAAAGGTAATTTTGTAGGCTATATGTAATTTTGTAGGCTATAGGTACCAAACCCACTAAAAATAGCCCACATGACTCATAATTTGCCATATAGGTGTGTGTAAGACACCATTATACGGTAGTACAAGCATGGTATGCAGCAGAATACATTGCCTACAAACCTGACATATCAAACCATTTTCAAATATAAGATAAATAAAATTGTTTTCGTATGCTACAAAACTTTTGTAAGCTCCTCTAGGGTTGTGTATTAAGATGGGCGAAATGCATTGATACCACAGTGTAGGTGTGTTAGAAGTTAAAGTAGTTAAAATATATGTATTTAAAGGCACATTTCAGGTAAAGTGCTTTAACATTTTAGGATTGGATTAAAACAACATATCTAATTTCAAACACCAATAACACAATAAAAACTGAAACAGAAACATTTTATTGGGTGTGCAAAAACCATTCAAAATAATATTTCATATTTTTAATACAGGTTGAGCTGGTGACTACTGTAAATCACACAGCAACCATTTCCCAAACCTTAATTAGTAAAAGCATAAGTGGCCCGTCAGAAATCCTCAGGATTTACACTTACACTTATTGGCCAAGTAGTATCAATAATTTAGTCAATACAGCTCACAATATGTGAGAAAACGTTGCCATTGATTGCCAGGTACTGTGGATCCTTCTTTAGAAGGCAGCATGTGGACTCTTTAATCCTACATAACTGTCTGAAGGGGCTGTGAAGCCATCAGTTCTGTTGAGTAAACTCCCACATTCTACATAACCTATGCATCTGGGCCAATATAGGCTAGCTAGTGTATATTCACAGTTAATGTGTTTTGTTCAGTGCTGATTCAAAAAATGTTTTCTCATTTTGTCAGTTGGATGTATTAAGTAATTATGAATGGAGTTCAAAGACCAGCTGTGGAGTAAGAGAGGCAATCATATTTATCCTGGGATCCATATTGCCAGCAGTCCTCTTATTAATTGGGAAAGCCCCTTCTGTTGAACTTCAGGCTAATTCACATTACAGCATCTGGAAGGACATCGATCAGAGAATATTTAACTTTGGGGATGTTTTTTCTCCTGTTACAGAAACCAGAGACAGACGAGATCATTTCAACGTTCATTCTTATTCACATCTGCCTTGCTGTGACTTTGCTTGGGATATCACATCGGGATAGGGCAGAGGAACAGTCTGCTTTGGACTCGGTGGAGCTACTTGATTTGGAGGACGACAAGCAGGACGCGGAGAGCTGGTGAGTTCTCGAACTTCTCGCTATGCAACTGCCACATCTTGATAGAGAGAACACAAGTGTGAGAAATACTGCATGTTCTCTTTCACCCTCGCAGGCTATACGAGTCTCTAAGACAACAGGAGTGTCACGGAAAAACAAAGTCAGCTCTCAAGTGGTGCAGACAAGTCCTGGATAACCCTTCTCCTGAGACAGTGGTGGCATGCCATGGGCTGATTAATATATTGGATCAGAGTATGTTCTTTGTACACAGTAGACCCCTAGTTGCTCCTCTGTCCCTCAGTTGCTAATGTCATGTTTACCTGGGGCAGATTAATTCTTCTTCCAGTTATTCCATGGAAGCATATGGCAAGACGGGCAATAGCTTTCCCTCTTTCCCACACTGTTTTCTCAGGGTCAAGGAGCTTCCTAAGCAATTACTCAAAAGGTCATCCTGCAGTTTTCTGGGAGAGCAGCTGTTCTCGTGTGAAACCTCATGGGGACCGAAGATCAACGAATACAGAGCAAGGATCCTCTGACAAATTAGGTAGAATGTCATGAGTCAGCTTAGACTTGGCAGTGCATACACTGGTGGTGGTGGGGGTGTATACCCTAACAATCCTCAGTTGTCATTCATTAATGGCACGCTCCTGGATTGCATTATGGCACCCCAGAACCACATATTTCTGAGGATAGTCACTAACCATTACTAAAATGAAACGTGCAATGCTGGTTTCCGCCACAAGAGGGTAATTCAAATAGATAATCTTTAAGAGAACAGAGCTCACATTGAATCATTGCTGCATATCTGTTGTCCTGGGCAGACTCAGACTATAAATTGATATATATTTCACAAGAGTGTGTTACCATAGACTACAGACAACAGGGCCTGACAGATGGCTACGTCAGTGAGTGCAGAGTAGCCTATAGTTCCTTTGGTGATTTTAGACTCTGATGAAATTATAACCTATCTTCCAGTCACTACTACAATGAGCTGGCTACACAGGTTGTCATTTTTCAGAAAGGGCGAGACAGGGTAGTGATTATGAAAGTAATATAGAAATGTAACTAAGTACTTTTAATACTCAGTATTAAATAAAAAATATCATTACTTTTTGAAGGAGTAATAAGTAACTAGTATATTATTACAATTCCTGAGAAACTTGCCAAACACTGATTATTAGCATTATATATGATTATTTTACCAGCCAAAGTGGAGAAAGAAACCCAGCGTTCTGTGGATCAAAGTGTCCCCCTCACACCTCCTGTTACTAGAAGGCCCTTGTCAGGTCAGGTGATGTCCTTGCCATTAAACACCTTTATATACTTTGCACAATCCATTTCTTAAAAATAGCATTTCCTCTTTCGTTTAAGCGATCAAATTGTCTGGAATTCTTTCTTTAAATCAATGTTACAAAAAGGTTGTTTGTTTGAAACTTGGAGTGCATGCCCCTCCTTCTCAACAGTGTGTAGTGATTGACATTCCTCTACTCCTCCCACTAAACGCACTTAGTTCTCTACCCATCTCTCTCCTGCCCATACACACTTGTATGGGCAGGCAGTTCAGTGGCAGTTCAGTTACAAGCACTGGCTTTAACTGTAGCTGAAAATACAACCTTTTTAATGCTAAGTTGGTCAGTAGCTTACTACAACAACACATCAACTAGTGGCAGACCGCGCATTTACAATTTATTGAATTCCTCGTGTGCCATCTGCTCAAATAGGAAAGAGCTGATGCTGCTGGTGTGGATCTTACGTAGACTCCAGTGGCTCATCAGCCGTTACGGAGTTGAGGTCATTACTGAGAGGAGCCCTGCACAGTGCCCACTCCCACAGCCCCTCCAACATGAGGATTCTTCACCCCACCAGGGGATATACAAGTGGAGAATACCCGTCTAGACATGGACGTATTTTTGCCTCGCCTGAGAAGTTTACCACCATAGCTCGAGTGGAAATGTGCCGTCTACCTAGAAGTATAGAATATCAGTGACTGCAACTAGTTAAAAGATTAAATTTACAAAATGTTCAAGCAATGCAACTATTGTAAATGTAATACTGTCAAGACAACTGTCATATTTGAAAGCCTTTAGTAATTTACTGTTCATTTGTAGTAAAAGTGTATGTGTGTTTATATATACACACACACACAGCATATGTGATTATTTAAAATGAATTGTGAAACACTGCTGTACATTTGGTTTGCCTTCCTTACCTACACCATAATAGGGAGAACAAAAAAAACCACATTCACCCTGTATTGCATTGAAATGGAATAACCTTTGACTGTAATTTTGTTATGGTAAAATCAGTGGAAATGCATTTGACATGAAGTTGTACAGTGAGTTTAAATAAACGTTATAACAGCCTAATAAAGTAATCCCCTTCAAGAAAGCACAGATAATCCACATGCATTAGCACTGGTCTGTTCACACACAAACAAACTGGCCTGATTTGATAAACAAACATCACTGATAGCATCAGAACCCTGTCTGTGGCATACATAAGTTAGAAGTAATATGGTAAACATAAATGGTACACATCTCTTTTTATTCCAGCTTCGTGTAAAGCTTAAATCATAAAAAAGGATAATCAAATCATCTAACATTGTACACCCTAATTTTTAGGATAAGCCATCTATATTAGGCTCAATCCAGATGTGAATCTCAAACAAGATCATACATTATGTACATTTTTCACCATTATAAAAGTTAATCTTGTCAGATTTGTTTTCTGAAAATGGTTCATTGAGCCATTCAAAAATCTCTGCATTAAACAACTTAACGTGGCGTCATTATGGACTTTGAACAGTGATGACTTGAGAAAAAATAAAATATTCTTCATCAATATAAAATATGAACAAACCTAACCACCAAAATAGTTCCACTTTGATGGTACATCACGGCAAGTATTACTCCATCAACAGGTTTGCTGGCAATAAATGAGAGAGAAAAAAAAACACAAAAAAGAAAATTTCCTGGTGAAAATCCACCCTATATACATACATACAACAGTAACCCATGAGTCCAAGCATGGTGGAGGAAAACAGACCCACTCCTCCCAAACATGTGGGCCTCTGACTCAGACGGCTACACGTCTGAGTCCATGTCACTGTCTCCTCCAATGGACCTGAACTCTTCGCTCTCCTCGTCCTCGCTCAGCTGGACCTGAGACAGGACCGCCGGGCCCTGCCTCCTGGCCTCCTGCTCCTCCTCCTCCTCTTCCTCGCTCATGCCGTATTCCTGCCCGTTGCCCATGCCAGCAGGTTGGAGCTGACTCGGGCCCTCCGTCTCCTCGTAGCTCCCGTAGCTGGGGAGGAGAATGTCCAGGTTGATGACCCGTGTGACTTGTGCCTCTAGTCTAGATCAGAGGTGCGTTCAAATTTGGCCAACTGAGGTGAACGTCCGTGGCGAACGCGTTTGCTTTGAACTTCACGTTTTAATGTTTCAAACATTCAAAATTTATTTTCGGAAAGAGAGGGTTGTTTTGGCACATAGAAATGTAGGTCTGGTTTAAATAGCTCCTAAATTATACTGGAAATCAGATTCAAATCCACAACCTTTTGGTTGAGAGTTAAGTTTTTAGTAAAATATTGAACAAAAAAATACTGTATATTGTTATAAAAAATAAAAAAAAACACTGCAAAACCATATTACATGTAGAAATCAGAATTAATGTTGTCCATGTTGTTTGGAAGCATTCTGTTCCTTTAAAGACTAACCAAACACTGCAGTACATGTTCAACAATGCAATGTCTTTATCTGATAAAAGGCTGCTATCCTTGGTATTTTTCATTAATATCACCTTGTACTTATGAGTTTGGTCACTCTTTAAAAACATAATAATTGAGATTGTGCTCTACCTGACATTGCTGTCTTCCATGTGGGTCCCGTCAGGGCCCTCCCCTTCATAGGACATCATGGTCTCCTCCTGCTCCATGGCCATGCGGGCCATTTCTTGGTGAACTCTGCGTGGGGGTGGAGGTCGTGCATCCACCTCTCTGTCCGAGTCGCTGCCACTTTCCGACAGGTGAATGGCTGGAGAGGACCCACAGCACAACGTTGGAGCAAAATGTCTAACAGGAATGTAGCGCAATATTCCATTCCACAATATCACAATAAAAAAGTCTTGTTACAGCAGTGAGACTGTGCTGGTTATCTACCAGGTTACAAAATAGTCTATTTATAATAATCTATTCATCTTTATTTAATAATACACGCGCAGAACATACATTCTTTTTGGCATTGGGAAATATCACGATACTATGTGTACCAAAGGATGCCTGGGCCTTGACACTACGGCTGACGCGTGTTCAAGCGAGTCCCCCTTCCTGTGAGACTGACCAGAGAACGGGTTATCTCCCTCTTCCTCCTCGCTGGCCTCATCCTCCCCGTCGGACATGAGCAGATCCTGGTAGAGCACGCTGGCCTGGGGCGGCCTCCTGGAGCCGTGCCCGCCTGACCCCTGCTCCTCGTCCTCCTCCTCCTCGTCCTCCTCCTGGTCCTCGCGACCGTGGAGGAGTCTCCTGCCCCGGGGCAGCAGCAGCAGCATATCCTCTTCGTCCTCCTCCTCGTCCTCCAGGTCGCCCTCCTCGGCCTGGAGACAGAGGGTGAGGACACAGAGAGGGGGCGTGTCCTTCGCATCACACCTTTCAAGATGCACCACACTCTCCGCTACTGAGCCAACTGATAGGACCCCCCCCCCCCTTCCCCCCTCCCTCCAGCTCACTGCTAACGTACGGCAAGACCCCTGCGCACAAAATGGCTGCTAGAGAGGAAAGCAAGTCGCTTGACACTGTGGGGGGGGGGAGGGGGAGGGGGGGGCATGCACTCAAAGCTGAGCTGTGTTTTCGTTACACTGGCTTCAACCGCAGGACCGTTCCAGTCACATTAACATCTGCTCATTAAGTATACCGAGCTAAACAAATGGAGAAACCACAAGACAAACCCAATATCGGTGCACTGAACCGAGTAACGTTTAGCAAACGCCAAATCCCCACATGCCGGTCTGCGCAGGGTTTGCTGGGAAACGCGGGCCTACGGGGCACCTTGAGTGATTTGAACTCATTCTTTTACCACCCCACCCTAACAGTCTGGCCTTCTTACGGGAGCTGGGGTCTTGGGTTTGCCATCATCCTCGTCCTCAAAGCCTTCAATGTCCACGTCGGACTCTTCCTCGCCGAGCCTCCTGCCGCGGCGGCCCTGAGGCACATAGAGATGAGAGCTCGTCTGACTAACGCTGTAGCGGGGGGAAGGGGGGTTCACAGCGGTTTACGTGGCACAAGTACTGTACACCCAATGCCTGAGGTTTACATGGTCACCCTCGGATGGAATGGGTTGAGGAAGGGGGAAGGGGGAAAAATGGATTCCGGGTGGGGGAGGGCACAGAATGGAGGGTTGATGAAGGAGAGGTGGCGCCTGGTCTCTCTCTCTCTCTCTCTCTCTCTCTCTCTCTCTCTCTCTCTCTCTGTCCATACCTGCCCCCGTCTCTTGTCAGGAGCAACTACTAGCGGCCCCTCAGAGAACAGGCTGCTGGACTCTCTGGGCAGACTCCATGACGGCCCAGCAGCTGGGGGCCGAGCAGACAAGGGCCGGTCGACGGCAGCGAAGGAGGAGGGTGTGTGTGTGGGGGGGGGGGTTAAGAGAGACTACAGTGAGGCTGAACGTGACCACAGCAGACACAACAAGGAGCCCAGCAGGGAGGGCTAGCACAGACAAGGTGGACACACACGCTAAGCTAAAGGCAGGGGGGGGTGTGGCCAGAGGAAGGCAGCGCTACAGCAGTAAAGCATACCTGAGATGGTGTTAAATCAATTATTATGATCTGTTAAAATGTACCCCCCCTCCCCATTTCCCTTACCCACACACACACAAAGTTACATCCAATGAATAATTCATCTTGGGGGGCCGTGTCACAGCAAGCCTAAGCATTGGCTGGCCTAGGCGTGTGGGCACCACCGTCTGGACGTGTGTCAGTTAGGGCTGTGTCGCGGTGAAAGAATTTTCCATGCAGTGATTTCAGTTGGTTCAAAAGCGTGGTATTATCGCCATATTTCTGTTTTTGTTTTGGTTTGAGTGGTCAAGTGTGTGGCGGAGAGCTTCTGAAATAGCGTGGTTCTGGGGCATAAGCCATTTCTAGGCGGTGACCTAAGTCCGTACTGAGACAATGTGCAACGGCATATCGACTACCAGTTTACTACTACAACAACACAAAACATTAGGGTCCAACTATTCCGTTTTCTTTCCCACAAGAAATAGACATTACTTGAGAAGTGTGTGCGCTGCCAATACATCCATGGGGTGCTGCATCATGCATGCTGCCCAGAGGATACAACCGGCGGTAATGGCGGTTGCTTGCGGTTGCATCCCCCGCGGTTGGGTTAGCAACACCGCGGTATTGCAATATTGCGGTTATCGCAGCAGCCATAGTGTCAGCATGGGGTTGATGGTCTGCACGGCCCACCACAAACACAATGCTAGCGGGCGCATGCACCTACCTGGGGGGTGTACGGCCCTGGGGTCATGGGGTCCAGGCCATCTAGGTCTGCTGCGTCTAGAGCAGCCTCTTTGGCGGTGGAGATGTCTTTCTCCAGCTGGGTGAGGTGTTCGTCATACTGGGCAAACACAGAGACACAGACATCGTTTATCTTCAATGTAAACACTGCGATGTAGGGGCATTCATTATCATTGCCATACTTTTTCCCCTTCTCATATGCATTATTATATGTACTAATGTTTAGTGTTGCTTTTCCTTGTGTGAACACTCAAAATAATACTGTTATATGAAAATGGGTGAATAAAATTAAAACGCCAAACCCAAGGTCCCCAAAACCATGAATCATAGAAGGTGGAGTATTTAGAGCGCTAAGTGACAGATGCCTACCTCTGCCAACGTCTGTTTGCATACATCGACAATGTCCAGAGCCAGCTTGGTGTATGGGCTCTCTGGGCCTGTCAGAAACACACCGAGCAGTTTGTAAACTAAACACACTGCTATATGGGTGTGAGACTGAATTTATGGGCAGATACATATTAAAGCCGTTGTTAAATATCCATCCATCCATCCATGCGTTGTTAAATAAGTAATATTAAAGATGCAACTGACCATTATACTTTATACTGTTGGCATGGATGAGACTGACGTCAGCCAGGAAGGCATCGCGGTTCTGGTACTTGTGTTTGGAGATGTTCTGCCGCAGAACAGCCCAAGTAGAGAGACATAGGCAAAGGTTACAGACAAATACCTCGAGTGAAGTATATTATTAATATTTCAAAATAAAAAAAATAGTAAAAAAGTATTTGTTTCTCTTACCTTGCGAATGTTCTCCAGATCCATGGGATTAACAATCACCTTGTAATAATCTGGCACAAACTTCTTGTTGACAGGATGGTGGAATGGCCAAGACTGTGAGAATAATCACAATATTACTATTTATGAACGGTAAATGTGTGTATATATATATAAATAAAATTGTATCAGTTTATATATTCAAGGGTGCTGAATGTAAATACATCCAGACAGGAGTAAACATAGGAGTTTAGAATGAAGGGCCTGACAGTTGGACTCACATCAGGAACCACCATCATCTTCTGGGTCACAATGTTATCCAGGATGAAGGAGAACGCCACTTGGTCATCGTCATCCAGCAAGGGGTTAATGGCCTTCTCCAGCCTCACTAGCCTGTCTTCCTTCTGTGCACGCACACACACACACACCCACAGGATGAAGGCTCAGAGCAGGCGGTAAATAGATCAGAGGTCACAGTTGACACTGTGTCACACTTACCTCCTTCAGCTTAGCGTCACACAGGTCCAACATGGACTGAGCCACCTGAGTGATGGGATGCTTTGCACCTGTACACGAGCAGAGAAGCAGGTCAACGCCTTGCCGTCCAATAGAGAGCCTTGTAGAGCCTCTCTGGCACCAGACAGCCCTTAAAAACGTGATTAAAAGCCGCTTTACTCTCTTACCGTTGTACGTAGCGCTGTTTTTAACGATGACCTCCACATTCTCGCGGAACTCCTCCCGCGAGGGATACGAGCGCTTGCGCACATTCTCCCTGAGCGTCTGCAGGTCCATGGGCCGTGTGATGATCTTGTAGTAGTCCTTAACCACCTTGGCATTGACGGGGGTGTGGAACGGGTATGTCTGTATGGAGGAGGCAGTGACATTTAAAGCTACACAGTTTATTTTATGGCAGAGACACCATATGGTAGAAATATAAATCGGTCTTATAAAGTCAATCAGCGTGTGTTTAGTCCTGCATATAATAATAATAATAAACTTTATTTAAAAAACGTTTCATAAGTGCTTTACAACCGAATAAATTAATGAAAAAACAAAGGATGAAGTGGTAAAATAAAAATAAAAAACAACAATAAAACAGTAATACAAAAAAAGGAATAATAGACAGGCTATTACAAATGAGATAGTACACAATAAATACCAGAAGGTAAAAAATAATAAAACCAATTCCCTCTAACTGGCATTCCCACTGAACAATTCCGTGAGACAAAAGGATTATTTCTCACGGAGAACTCACAAATGTTGTGAGGCATATCCTCTGTGGTAGACATAATGCTGCTTGATTATCATTACACGTCTCACTACCTGCTCTACGAACATTTCCCCTTGGAACAGAAATGCCATCACTGGCAAACACAAAACGCAAAGGGTTTCGTGCATGGGCAGTAGAGGGGACTCCTTATTGTATTACCTCACTCAGCGATATCAATAGTGATCTATGGGGAGCGTGCCACTGACTGTAAACTCACGTTAGGGTGGTCTCGCATGTCATTTATGATGCTCTCCAGAACAGAGGACAGGGTCACCATGGGGTCCGTCCGTCTCCGGTGGATGGATTTGTGTGGCCTCTGGAAATTAATAATATACATATAGAAATAAAACAAAAACTGCATTATACACAAGATATTATTCAAGAAGTGGGCTCACATTGAGGTAGTCACAGTGCACAGCACTGCCCACACGTCGCTTCTTCTTCTGTGGAAGCTGCTGTTTGGGGAATTTCAACACCAAGGACTTCCTGCGCACCTCGTCAGCACTAAGTGGTGGTGGGGGGGGGGGGGGGGGGGTACAAATTATAAATGCAATATTGAGCAAAATTAT
>JAODUK010016339.1:0-10262 GCA_027564635.1 Typhlichthys eigenmanni | reverse complement strand
CCCCCCCCCCCCCCACAAACTAGAAATGCACTATTGATCAAAATTATCTCTATACCAACAAATGGTAAAAGACACAGTAACAGTCCTGTACCTTTCAATGAGCTGCTTGCCCAAGACGATCTTGGTTCCCTCCACCTTGATCAGCTCCTCGTTGTCATTGTGGATGACGGTTTTCTCCAGCTCCTCCTCCTGTTCCTCCGTCATGGCGACCGGGTTGGAGGGCGGGGCGTTGGTTTGGTAGTACAGGGGGCAGAACTTGTTGGTCCTCATGTGCCCGATGGCACCACACGCGCCGCACTTCAGCTAGGGAAGAGAGGTGCGCGATAAGGAACAAGACAAGCACTCCTCGCAACCAAATGATTGAGGAAATAAAGAACGAAGGAAGATCTCGGGGCTCTCAAACTCCCAGCACAATAAATAATTATTTAGTCGATTTTTATTTAGTGGTGTAAGCTATTTGTGGTGTTAGCTTTGGCGAAAACTGACTAAGTACTAACAAGACATCATGTAGAGGTGGAAAAATAAAAGGAGACCGTTGGTAGTGAACAAAATAATAAAAGCATAAAAGACATAAATGAATCACTGGCAACATGTAACATTCTCTGTTAATGGATTGGAGTAATAATACACTCTTATTACTTATCTTATTTGGGTAAAGTATCGTTTTAATTTCCCATTTAGATAATATAATTTGTTTTTATCTGATATGTCTTTATTTTAATTCCGTAGGCCAAACAGAAAATCACCTAATTACTTTGCATTATTGATAAATACATAAATGTCAAAAGGTAAAACAGGTTAGAAGCACATACAGCTCCATGTGAATGACTCAAAATACAGGATGATTATATACTATTCTTATTGTTTTGTATTTATAAAACTCTGAGTGCGTTTCAGTTTGAGAACCCAGGTTTAACTCGTCATGCTTCGGGTCCAAAGCAATCCAAGCCAGGCTGAGTGGGAAACAAGGAGTGAGGAAAGGGTAAATAACTGAATCAGCCGTCTTACTTTTACCTTGAGGTCAGGCCTCTCCTTGACCTTCTTGGCCTTCTTCTCAGGCGGGCCTTTGAACTTGTCCTTCTCCTGGTTGCGCTTCAGCCGCCTCAGCTGTTCCTGGATCCTCCGCCTCTCCTTCCTCATCTCCTCCCTGTGCTGCTCGTCGAAGAGGGCAAACTTCCGACTGCAGCGAAGGCAAGCGGGACAACACAAGTGGCGCGTTATGACCCCATATTTCTGCCCCGTGTTCACGGATCACGTTTAAAACGCAGATGTGCACCAACAGTGCAAAAGCCTACCAGCCCCGTATGGGCGTAGAGGAGAGTGCTAGCTAGTAAGCACTCAGGTAGAGGAGAGGCCTGTGCTCTCACATTATCATGTTTGAACCAGCAGATACACAACGTGTCCCGTAACAACGACTTAAACATGCAGATGCAGACAAACTGGCATGCAGATTTATGGGTCAACATCATCCCTGAGAACTGTGTTTCTTGCTTTTCTGTTCAGTCTCCTGAAGAGTGTGATCCTAAAACTGAAGTCGTGAATAACAGCAGGTCACAAGCGAGAGCAAAGGCGTGGGAACAGCGCTCACATGAAGTCGTCGTCCTTCGTGGACCTGATGCGGATGTAGGCGTCGATGACGGCGGCCTTGCGCACCGTCTCGCAGCGCACGTATTCCTTGCCATCCTCGTCGCGGAAGGTGCGGTAGATCTTCAGCCGCCGTCCCGCCGACGAGTTCAGGCTGGTGACGGAGGACGCGTCGTCGTCCTTGTGGGAGCTCGTGGACAAGGCGCTCGCTGAGCGACACCGGGACAGAGAAAACCAGTCAGTACGCACACACACAAAGACTTTAGGTCCAGACTAAGCAGACCGAACATGCTTTATTGTTGCTCAGAAGACCAAACCTGTTCAAATTGGCCAACAAAGGTGAGGGTTCAAACATTTTCGAACGGATTGCTTTGCGTTCATTGCAAACGTTTGCGAACACACGGTCTGAGACTGACACTGGCAGATTTTAAATCTAACAATTCCGTTGGTTTACAATAATTTTTTTGCTGTTCGTGCTATTAAATGTAGAAGTGGCTCAAAGCTAGTAACCCTGTTGGACACACATGTATGTGGCTATGCTCATTTATAACAGTGGGTTTCATAATTATTGGGCCCTAATGTATGTACGGTAACCCACACAGGACACACATTATGTACGGTTCAGTATTAGGCAGGCAGTGGGGCTGCACGATAACAGTAATATTGCTATTACAATATAGTAAGCAACTCTCAATTCAATTTCCTTTGTTGTCAAAGCTTAAAAGTGTTATGCAGGCCTTCTATGTTATAAATATAGCAGCAAAAAAATATTTTCTCTTTAAAGATACAATACAGTAGGCTATAGTGGAGTATTTCCTAAATTGAGAATGAATTGATGCTGGCGCGCTCAAGTGTGACCTAGGTGTATATGGTCATATATAACCACAAATAAAGCATAGGTAACAAGGTAGTCTGTATACATTTTGAAATATGTAGGCTACAAAAAGTCTCAAAATTATGTCTACATTTATGCAAAATATAAAATAAGTATTTTCTGCCAGTCCATCAAACAAGCATAGGTTTCCTCAAGTTGGGAACAAATAAATATCTGATCAAATGATTAAATGTCTTGACGTCTGTTTTTTCGTCAATCCTCGCCCCTTTTGGACTTTGTATTACACCAGTAAAACAGGTAGGCTATTCCATTAAGCCTGTGCTCAAAGAGACAACGGCCGAATGATCACAGGCTATTAAAGTATGGTATTATATGGTACCAGAATGTTCTGTCATTGTTTTCCATGGTGCCCTGCACCACTGCCGCAGTCGTTAACTTTGACATGGCATTCTGGAAATCTAGCAATTTTCCCGGGAGGTACGAAGATGATAGCCTACACAGGCTCTCTAGTCAACGTCGCTTATCCCCAAATAACGCCAAAGACCATATTGCATTTTTGCCAATCCAGACTCACCTGCTCGTTTGAATCCATACAGGCAGACAGGCAAAGACAGACAGACAGACAGACAGACAGGCAGGCAGGCAGGCAGGCAGGCAGGCAGGCAGGCAGACAGACAGGTCTACAGAAACGTACACAAGCCCTTGCGTCGCTCCTTGCGTCCTTTGGGGTCTCGGTCGCTGTCCTCTCCCAGCAGCATTCTCTGGAGCTCCTTCCTCTCCTGCTCCTCCCTCTCACGCGACAGCTGGGAGCTGGTCTTCTTGTTCTGCAGCATGTTCTCAATGTTCTTGCCCATCTCCTCGAAGTCGCTGTCCTCGGCAGAGCTGCTGTCCGTGTCGGTGGAGAGCACCTCCGTCGACTCCAGCACCCTGGGGACAAGGCAGGGAGATGTGGACGAGTAGAGAGAAGCTGCTGGTACTGTCACTGGAACCAGAGCAACAAGGTGGTGTGTCCCCTGACCACATCATAGCTCTAGTATCACTGTCCTCTGACCACATCATAGCTATAGTATCACTGTCCTCTGACCATATCATAACTCTAGTATCACTGTCCTCTGACCACATCATAGCTCTAATATCTCTGACCACATCATAACTCTAGTATTACTGTCCTCTGACCACATCATAGCTCTAGTATCACTGTCCTCTGACCATATCATAACTCTAGTATCACTGTCCTCTGACCACATCATAACTCTAGTATCTCTGTCCTCTGACCACATCATAGCTCTAGTATCACTGTCCTCTGTCACATCATAGCTCTAGTATCACTGTCCTCTGACCACATCATAGCTCTAGTATCACTGTCCTCTGACCATATCATAACTCTAGTATCAATGTCCTCTGTCCTCTGACCATATCATAACTCTAGTATCACTGTCCTCTGTCCACATCATAACTCTAGTATCACTGTCCTCTGTCCACATCATAACTCTAGTATCTCTGTCCTCTGGCCACATCATAGCTCTAGTATCACTGTCCTCTGTCCTCTGACCACATCATAACTCTAGTATCAATGTCCTCTGTCCTCTGACCATATCATAACTCTAGTATCACTGTCCTCTGTCCACATCATAACTCTAGTATCACTGTCCTCTGACCACATCATAGATCTAGTATCAGTGACCTCTGACCACATCATAGCTCTAGTATCACTGACCACATCATAGCTCTAGTCTCTGACCACATCATAGCTCTAGTATCACTGTCCTCTGACCACATCATAGCTCTAGTATCACTGACCTCTGACCACATCATAGCTCTAGTCTCTGACCTCTGACCACATCATAGCTCTAGTCTCTGACCACATCATAGCTCTAGTATCTCTGTCCTCTGACCACATCATAGCTCTAGTCTCTGACCACATCATAGCTCTAGTATCGCTGTCCTCTGACCACATCATAGCTCTAGTCTCTGACCACATCATAGCTCTAGTATCTCTGTCCTCTGACCACATAATAGCTCTAGTCTCTGACCACATCATAGCTCTAGTATCTCTGTCCTCTGACCACATCATAGCTCTAGTCTCTCCACATCATAGCTCTAGTATCTCTGTCCTCTGACCACATCATAGCTCTAGTATCACTGTCCTCTGACCACATCATAGATCTAGTATCTCTGTCCTCTGACCACATCATAGCTCTAGTCTCTGACCACATCATAGCTCTAGTATCACTGTCCTCTGACCACATCATAGCTCTAGTATCTCTGAGCAAGTATTTTCAACCTCCTGTCTTGAGCAGGGTATTTCCATATGTAGTGCCTTTCCTCTGGTAGTCAGAGAAGCCCTTTACACAAAGAGGCTACATTCAAGAGGATGTTCAATGTATGCACAGGGGGTCCCTTTCTTTTCCCTTCCGATCTACATACATACATACATACATCCATATACAGTATATACTGCACATACACACACACTAAAACATTAATAATAAATCACCAATACAGGCTGTAGTGGAGTGTTGTGTGGTGTGTAACTTTGGTTACTTGGGGTTTACTGGGTGTGTTTTAAGATTCTAGACAATCAGTTTGACCGTTACTTGTTCTGCAGGTCGAAGATCCTTTGGCACTCCTCTTTGTAACGCTCCTGGTGTTCAGCTACAGAAAACCGGGACCCTCTGGCAAACTTGCTCATGGGGCCCTCGCCAGAACGAGCCTGCTCTGTGGACATTGTTCTGACCACGTCAATCACCTCCCAACGAGAGAGCTTCTTGATCTGATAGACACACACAAGACACACTTAGTAGACTTGGAGGAGTTTGCCACTAAAGTCCCATATAGAGTTTATTACTTTACAGCAATGGAACAAAGTTCTCAAAGTAGAATAAAATAAGATAAAACCTTTTTAACCCTCGCGCTGTACTATGCGTCAAAATGACCCGGCGCACTTGCCAGTAGAGGGCAGCAACCACAACACGGACATATGACATTCCGCGGTTTGCTCCCTCTGCTGCTAGTCTGCTGAAATGCCTTAGGACAGCGCGAGGGTTAAACAAAAAAAGATTGTACCGGTATCACAAAATGCAATATTTCATTAAATGCAATCTTTCGATCAGTTTCGATGTGCATTTACTACTGAGTCATGAGGATCAATGCTGTGTATATAAGTGACTAAGCCTGAGAGTGCATGCCTAACACTACATTCTCACGGATGATGGGGGGAAAAAAAAAAAAAAGACCTTGTCACTCGTAGGAGTTCCTGTCTTGTGTGTTGGATCCAAAGCACTGGTTAGATCACTTGTTTCAGCAACGCGTGTCACACTGCCTCCTTCACTTCCATAGCTAGTCGCCGTGTCGCAGTAATTGCATTAAATAGACCAGTCTATTTTATATTAGTCAATGGTTTAGTAAATTACTGTCCTCATTGAAAAGGTGCATAATCGCACATACTCTTATGAATGTATGTGTGAACATAGAGTAAGAGAATAGCGTAGTAACCTAGACAACCAGACCACTCTAGACACATTGGCTACGTTTACATGCACCCGATACTCAGGTTTTTGCCCTTATTCTAAAAATGACAAAATTCATACTAAGCTGTTTACATGACTACATATAAATAATATTCCACTAACATGTTAGTTTACATGCAGCTGATTTAAATGTCCTAAAGATATGCACTTTAAATAACTTACTTGCCGTACTTATTAAACTACATTCATGTTTTAATATATGGGAAAATATAACGGCCTGAGAATGTTTTTCTAAGGGTTCTGCACATATCTTGCTGTAAAATGTAGTAAAAACCCCACTTGAGGCTCATATTACGAATCTTCTGTATACATGCTCCTAAAACCCGAATAATATTGGCATATCCCATGTGTCTGAATCAGAAAATGCTAAATAATTGTATTTTTAAAAACCTAATTCGGACCAGGAGGGAGCGCTCCATATGCCCACCTCCTCCTCTGGAACAGAGTAAGAGTAGTAAGCTAACCACCAGACAACTCTAGACGGGGAGGGAGCGCTCCATATGCAAACCTCCTCCTCTGGAACTCCAAACTTGCGGAGCAGCTGTTTGGCGTTCTTCAACGACAGCCTCCTCAGATCGGCGTCCGTCCCCGTCACCGTCTTCTTGGCAGGCTGTGGCTCCCTGTCGTCCTGGAAACGACACGCAGGCAGGGGCACAGCTGTTAACCGCCCCATCTCTCTACGTCACCGCGGTTACATGGGAGAAATGAGGGTTACCTTCTGCTGCGTAGGCTTGTTGGGCACTTTGACGTAGGAGAAGCCCTCGCCGCAGCCTGTTGGGTCTGCCACGCCCGTCACCTCCAGCAGACACTTGCCCTTCATGGCGGCAATGAAGGCCCTGGTGGTGTTCCACGGAGCTGTGCGGACCTTCACACACACACGTTCGCCATGATTTAGACCAGGCACAGAGGCCCTGCGCCACACATTCTGACCGTAACATGCGTGGACCCCAAACCTCGTCGTCGATCTTCATCTGAAAGTCCTCCTCGTTTTCTTCCTCCGGAGCGAAGAAGGACTTCTCCCCGTAGCCAGCGTCCTGGTGAAGGGACATGGCAGCTAACACAATGCAGATCCGACACAGTCCGCCCAGTGGGCCACAGATGGACACGGTCCTACCTTGAGCCTCTGCTCGGCAACTAGCATGCTGTAGTAAGCGCAGCACTGCTCCGGAGAGACCATGGCTCGGATCTCCTCTTCCGTAGGCAGTCTGAAGTCGGGCTTCAGCACCCACCAATTGGAGTCCATCCCTGTGATGGAGATCAGGATGTGGTCAGACACAATCTCCTTACCGGTGATCTTGCAAAGAGGGTTTAGAACATCATCCACTGTAGCATTACATCAAATGGCTCTGAGAAAATAAAATAAAAAATGAACACGAAACAAAATGAACAAAATACTAAAAGAAAAAAACTTATTACTTACTTACTTACTTAAGATATACTATTTATTGTCAGTATTGTTAAACTCTGGCCTTGTTTTATTAGTGGTTAGTTGAGCATTTTGTTAGTTTAGTTGAAATGACCAAATACACACAGGTACACATATGCCTTCTTCTTGTTTTGACGTCAAAATGAACTGCGGCCTGCACAATTCAGTGGAGTCGCACCCATTGAGCGAGTCTCTCTTTGCCGTGTCATGTTGTGCAGTGTTGTCAGCTTTACGCCTTGGGTGGATGCTTGGGTTTCTTACACTATCTCTTACCTGTCCAGTCAAATCCATAGTCATAAATAGCTGCCTTCTTTTTCACTCTCCTCTCTGTCAATATGAAGGCACACTACTGCTGACTGAGCACCAGCAGCTTCAACCAAGACACACATTTCAACACTGACCCTGACACACAACCAGGTTGGGGTAATGATACATCGTTACAACATTCACATGTATGCTTTACCAATCATCTCGCAGTCAGAATGTTCCAGTATCTGTCAACAGCAGATGCGTGTGTGTGTGTATGCGTGTGTGCCTGCGTGTAATGATTTGTATACCTGTACGTTTAAAGTCAGCACAGAGTTTTAACCGTTTCCGGATGCTGCTCTCAGAGTGAGAGGGAAAAGCTTTCTTTATGTCCTCCATACGGATCCTTCTCGGCCGATCTTTGCTCTTCCAGAATAGTCGGTAGATAAACACCTGCAGAGTGTAGAAAATTGTGCTTTACATTTTAGATATTCTATTTTAGATATATATTAGATCTTATAAGGGCTTATAAGTAGCAGAAGCGAGGGTCGGCCATGTTGGACAACAAGCTGGTTACCTGCCACAAATATCTGAGGAGAACGCCAATGTTACATATTGCTAGTCTCCTTCAGAGCTTTCTCTGTCACCTGTAGAAAGTCTCTGATGTGGGTGTTGGCTCTCTTAGAGTTGGGCCCAGGAACCTCAAAGAGAGGACACTCCTGGCCGACCACAAAGATGTCCACCAGCTCCCGGATGTAGTAGCCCTGGCGCGTCCGCAGGACAAGGAAATCCGTCTCAGGCATCTTGTGCAGGTAGATAGGGGCACGGAACAGGTTGTTCTCAAACGCCTGAAAGGGGAAGAGTGCGGAACATTGGCGTGTCTCCGTCGAGCACAGCGGCTTTGAGGAGGCAGCGGGTGAAAGGCTAGGCCTGGTGGTCTGACCTGCAGCAGCTGGCCCGGGTGCAGAGAGCCCAGGAACGGAGAGGTGTGGCAGTACACCGTCTCTCCGTATTTACAGTCCGGTGCTCCTGGATCCTTCCCGGGCTTCTGCAATGAAACACAAACACGAGCAGTCAAACGCGACTAGCTGCGTACGGGACGACGTGTGCGACCAGGAGGGATGGTTGTCCTCGCCTCCACCCACCCTCTTGTAGTAGTTCTTGATCTTGGTTGCCATGCCGACTTGCATGAGGAGAGGAGGGTACTCCTCGCTGTACTCGGCCAAGATCAGGTCCCCGTCCTTGCCGGTGAGGTCCTGGGCCGTACGCATGAAGAACATGTCTCCTCCACCGGAGGCCTGTCGCTCCTGCTCCCTCATCTGGGACAAGACCCCCCCCACACACACACACACAGAGAGATGATGACCCCACCGTAGACAACCATGCGAAACACACCCTGCTATTAAGAGCAGGAGCTCCCTAACCTTGGCCTTCTTCTTGATGTGCTTGAGCAGCGGCTGGGAGGGGTGGGGGCCGGGCTGGGCCAGTGCTCCGAAGGAGTACTTCTTCAGGGAGGGCCGGTGGAACTGACGCAGCTTCATGGGCCCCATGTGTGTGGGGAAGAATGGCTGTCTGAGCTCCACCGCTGGGATGGAATGCTGCTCCACACGCAAGGAGAAGAGGTGACTTAGTGGAGGTCAGGTACTTAGAAGCCAAGCCGTTAATGAACTGTTGCTAAACCCCATATTATATAGCTAAATAAAACCACAAACGTGGATTTGTATTGACACATTATGTATATGTTTAACAAAATGTCAATACTTCTTTAGAGCTGTAATCTTGACTGTTTGCTGTAACTGAAACACCCACAGGAACTAGTAAAGGCTCCCTCTAAATGCAAACCCCATTTTAGCAAGCAGGTGGGCCGCCAGGGTTCCTCACACTCTATGTTGCGATACATATTCCTCTGTGGTCCAATCCAGAGCTGCATATTGAAAACCTGCTAGCTCAGGGTCGGACAGGCTAGTGGTTGACTCCCACATGAACTATACAAGAACAGTTTGATCCAAGACATACCTGGTCTAGTCATACATGAGCAAGATGTCTAGCCTCTGAGGGCTTGTTTATACGTTATACTGTATATGTTGCTTTTGATAAACATTTCAATCAAAAAACATAAATTAAAAAAACGTACAGCAGCAAAACATATTTATGCAAATAAAGTTCCAGATTATATCTCTCTAAGTGTAGAGCCTGTGCTTACCTGAATGATGTTGCCACCGAAGGTGCCTCTCAGGCCCTGCTGTTTGGGGTAATAGAACTCATCGTTGGACAGGTTCCAGGGGTCCTTCACCTCAGGCTGCGACATGTTCTGGGTGAGGACATGACACAGCTGGGCTTTACGTCAAATCCACTATGTTTTGCTTTACATCAATCACTCTATTGATCATGCATACATGGAACTTAGCTCTGCATATTATTTATTTAGTTATATACTGTATGTTTATATATATATAAACAGCGGCCGTAGACCAGCTCCTCGCTGTCGATGGGGAAGATGGAGAACCACTGGGAGTCCTCTTCGTGTAAAGCTGAGAATATTTAGCATGTTTTTGTTTATAACGTTGTATTCTTGTGTATCCTGTGTTTTGTTTTATTTTATGTGTATCTTGTTGAATTAATATTCATGAATGTAGCACTT
>JAODUK010016328.1:14623-27106 GCA_027564635.1 Typhlichthys eigenmanni | reverse complement strand
GGCCGCCTGGTCCCTCCAGCCAAGGGGTTGGGGCAAGCGCCCCCCCCCCCCCCCCAAGCACCACCAGGATCCACACTACATATTCTTAGCCCCGTGTTATCCTTAGCCCCGGGCTAAGAGCTGATCCTGGGCTAACTGAGCCTTTTTGTCTTGCACACATTGTTAACCCAGGGTTAACCTCAGACACAGGCTACACCATTCACACTGCACTTCTACTAGTCCTGGATTAAATGTGCCGTGTTCCAAATCACGTAGGGGACTGCTCCGGAACAGGGACAGCTAGCCTTGGGCTAAAGTTGGGTTCAGCCCATATTGGTATTTTCCAGGATCATGCCAATGTGAATGCTTTCTTATCCCGGGCCTAAGAAGATTCTATAAATGCTGAAAAAGTGCAGTGTGAAAAGCTTATTTGAGATATTGAACTTTTGATAAAACCTCCACTGTAGTTATCTTATTTCAATATTATGTCCGCTGATGTTCAGCATATGAAAATATAGTTTAAAAAGAGCTGATACAAAGGTTTTAAAAAATATTTATTTGTAATTATTATTATGAATTTTAAACGTTTCCTGTTTAAATACATTTTTATATACTCTCATTTATCACATAAACACAAACATACATGTATGCCTATTTGAAAACAAAACAAACTTAATAGAAAACACTGTCTACTCAAAGTGGACTGGTTATGTTGATGAGCCTCAAATTAAAGTAGTTTGTACATATCAGGTTAATTGTCAGTAGGGACCATGATACTTTATTATACTAAATCTATTCTTATGCTTACAGTTCCTGACAAATTTTATGGTCGTTTCATCGAGCTTTTACACCAGTTTAGAGCAGCAGTTTGCAACATGTTTGTTTTATGCTATTGTTTGCACATTTGCAAGTGCGTTATAATTGTATACAGCTCCTGTTCAAAAGATGCATCTCTAGTTAAACCTGGCTGTAGCTCTCTGGCATACTAGTAAATCTTAATATTTTTTTCCCTTTCCACAGACAATCTGAATTTGGACTCAAGTCTCATCATGAATTCCAGTGACCTTCCACTCCTCTCCCGTTGACCTTCATTTCGATTCCCTAGTTTGAGTCTTAAGCTGATTCTATTGTGATAACTATTTGGGCTGTAAATAGATTTATTTTTTGTACTTCAGATTTCTATACTCCCCCTGCCCCCACCCCACCCCACCCCCCGTGACCTTTTAATTCAGGAAAAAGTCCAGAGAATCAGCATGAAATTAAGTATTTTGTATTTTCTTCAGCTGTATTGCTTGACAGGTAGGTCTTAATTCTACATCTAGAAGAGCATTTCATTGTGCCCATATGAATCACATTTGCATATAAAGGAATCTCCTATGTAAATATTGTGGAAAAGAAATATACATGAAGTAACCAACTAAAATGTTCAAGTGTCCTGTTCATTGTTTTATTTAAATTATTATTTTTTTTACTGTTAATGTGCAAATGTAGCTACCTTTAGGCTAGTTCATTCCATTATGAAAGTTAGAAAGTTATAATTATTGTGTAGAATATTCTTTCTGAGCATATATATTCAGACATTGGTGAATAAGTAACCTGCAGTAGAATAATTTAAAATTGTTAGCTTTAAAAAATATATATTTTCTATTCATAACTGCTTGTTTTTTTTAGCTGTTTTTGGTTATTTTTTGTTTAGTTTGATATATGTGGGCAAAACACAGCAATAATAAAGTGAATGTCATTCCATGATGTATTTTGTGGATAATTATGATTAGGTCAGTTAATTGATTTCTTAAGGAATGACCCCCAACAAAACCAGGATGACTGATGCCAGGAATGCTGGGTAAAAAAGGTTGTATCCTACTCTTGTGCTGCAGTTGCATCAGAGCAATTGTACAGCTGAAGGGGTGATAGTGGAAATCTTCCTCTGCAGCATTCCAGGCTGAGTGGTGGGTAATTAATACTCTTCTTGGTGTAGGCTGATTCCTTTTAACAATATAATAGCCTCGTTTTATTGATTTTAGTGTACATATCTACAGCAAACATAACATTTACTGTAAATATTTTACCTAATTTTGTGGACTGATCCTTTGACATCTTGCCTACACCGATAATTGTTTTCATTACTAAAGGTTTAATATATTGGGATTTTACATTTGACTAGTAAGTAAGGTCTTGATGATGATGTAATTTTCTTTCCTTAGTAAGTTTACTCTTCAATTCAACACATAACAAAACAAGAACTGCAAGGGCTTTTGAAGTTGTGTAGAAATATATGTGCTTCAACACAAATGTGTGGAAACAGATTATTTTATTTATTTATATGCAATGTATTCTAGGTTGAAAGGTATACATCTGAATTAAAACTAAACAAGGGCCATCCAGTCAAATGTTCTACAAAGGCGCTTCCACCCCTGAATGCTGTCCTATATGTCATTCTATACCTTAACATGTATTGAATCGTAGACATTTCCAGGTTGGCTCAAGCTTCAGTAGGTCACAAATGGTCCTGCTGCACAGGATGTAAGTGTGTGTGTCTTACTGGAGCAGCACATATCCTACTGGCAGCAGTGATAGAAGCTCCCAGTAATGATGTGCTGCTTCTGCCAGACACACTGGTGGTGGGCTCACCTGTAGGTAGTAGTTATCGCTGCAGTACTAGCTGATACATTGATGCTGTTACTATGTTGAGGCCTACTAGTAAAGAGATGCCAGACAATTTAACACTTTCTAGTAATGCCACCCTTTCAGGTATCCAGCTTCTTGTTGAAGGCAACAATGGTCATTGTGTGTCGATTAATGCCAGGCAGAAGAAAAGATGTAAAACAAAAGTAAAATATGAACTTGAAATTGTTAAGGCATGTGACAGTGTATTATATGAAAAAGAATCCTGTACACTTAAGGTTAGAAATCTGTATACCTACATTCTTCTTATTGATGAACAGAACAATTACATGTAGCTCACTGCTTAGCTTATACATTTTTATTTTATTTGTGATCTTTGTTCGTGTGTTCCATTTTTTCATCTGTTGAGATTTGCTGTGGTTTACAATTCAGAAACAAGTGAGTAAATCTCATAAATAAAATTGGTGTGTAAATTTCATAACCCATAAATGTTTTAATATACAAATGTAATATACAGTGGGGTCCAAATGTCTGAGTCAATTACTGTTGTTTCTTCCCACCAAAAACAAATGTAATAACATTCTAAATATTTTTCAGAGAATTCTATCAAAATGAAAATAAAGATTTACAATTAGGACACAACAGAGTACAGTTAGAGGCATTGTGTAGCAGGTAGGGGTTTGACAACTGGAGAAGTTGTACATCAAACTTTATTTTGGGAATCCACTACCTTACCCCTAAGTATCATTGGTGAAATGGACATAACATTTTTTTTCCAAAAGTACAGAATGTGATATTTAATTTATATATATATATATATATATATATATATATATATATATAATGTGAACGAACCTGGGTGGCTGACACATTGTCAGTTGGCATACAGTACAAGAATCACTGTTTCTGAAGTGAAAATGCTAATTAGACATTTTGAACAGGTGTACTTTAGCTCTTTCCTCTCTGTTTGACTACAGTACAGGTACATCTACTGAAGCAACTCATTAATTTCCAATGGTGATGCACTGCCATACCCATTAATGAATGGTATACTTGTTGCCCTAATACGTGAAAAGGGTACTATCACTCAAGCTAATTATCAATTACAATACAAATTGTCCAGTCACCAAATAACTTGTTTCCCCTTGGAAACAGACGTTTTTGGGCTGTATATTAAAATCTATTGGTTTAAACGCAGCTGTGCAAATACTAATCCTATTGGTAAACATGTGTGTCCGGTAATGGCTTGTTCTGTTCAACACATTTTTTTATATCCCTATCTGACATGGGTGTACTGTTTGAAATATATTAGTTTTTTTTTAATGCACATTTTATGTAAATACATTTTTTTTTACTTAAACTTTGCTTAGTTCGCCTTCTTAAAGCATTAAAAAATGGTTTCATTCAGAAAACACAGGGATGGGATGACATCATATTGACAATAAGAGTGGTCAGAATAAAACATAAAAACACATGCACACACACACCCATTAAAGACAGATGTAGTATAGTACCTAGTCCGTATTTCTGTGTAATATCCAGGCATCACCGTCGCAGCACATAATGATTTGGAGTGTTTCATCAAATATCTTCAAAACATGATGTGCTGCTACAGTGGCACCTGGAGTCTATTGAATCCCCTACTGTATGCTTCTGGTGTCCTGTAGAGGCTCATGGTGAAGAGCAGGAAGTGGGGCTTGTCCAAAAAGTTGGTGTAAAGCTGTAGAGACAAATTGGACAATATGTAAATGAAAAAGGGCAAATTAAGAGATTTATAGACGAAGTTTCCAGTCTAGCTGTTGACATTACATGTTTGCCATATTTTTACACAATGTACACACAACGAAATACATTACATGTTTGCATACTTTTACACAATGTACACACAACCAAATACATTACATGTTTGCATATTTTTACACAATGTACACACAACCAAATACATTACATGTTTGCATACTTTTACACGTTGTACACAACCAAATACAATACATGTTTGTCATACTTTTACACAATGTACACACAACCAAATACATTACATGTTTGCATACTTTTACATGTTGTACACAACCAAATACATTACATGTTTGTCATACTTTTACACAATGTACACACAACCAAATACATTACATGTTTGCATACTTTTACAAGATGTGCACGCGACCAAATACAATTTTGACCTTATAGAGAAATTGCAGAAAAGATAAGTAAAAAGTTTACTAAAATTAATTATAGAATCAAAAATAAAAAACAAATTGAATAATACGTAAAAAATGTATATAAATGTTACATAGAGTATACACACCAAGGCAAACATTTTACGGAAATGAATTACACATTTACAAAATGGTTGAAAGGACAAGTGGACAAAATGGAGTAAGAGCACATATCATAATAGTTAAGAATACTATTTTTGCTTCAATCTACTTTGAGAAAGGCTATTTTTCTCCTTTAAAATACTCATAGATATTTAATAGTGGATCTTTTGTGATTTTTATGATGACCTTTTACTTTGGGAGTTCAAATGATTATTCTCTATGCAAAATGCTTACTGGGCAAAAGTAACTGAAAATCATAGTAATTTAATTTGACTAAATTGCTCTTCCATCATCTTGACAATTATACTATATTATAGAGACCATAGATAAAACAATGCAATAATAACAAATGTTATGCTCAATGACATAATGAAACGACAAACAAAATACATTTTGTATTTATATTTCTACTGACTGTTAAGGCCTATAAAAACATTTCCCAAAAAGTGTATCTAGGTTTTTAAAATGTTTAATCTTTAATATTATAGTTACAAATACTGTTGCATGGAGTGAAACACTATTGACTGATGAATATTGCATACATGTGTGTGTGTGCGTGTGTGTGTGTGTGTGTGTGTGTGTGTGTGTGTGTGTGTTTATGTTTTAAGTTGATTTACAGTTATCTTATAAAATCAGGTTTAGATTTAGTGGGAGACTGACTGACTGGATGATGACAGATGGAGTGTGTATGCTAAAGAGATATTGAAATTATATTGAAATTATATTTAAATGTAGGGGTAGCACCATTGATTGAACTGATATTATTCACTCAGAACCAGGCATATAGCTCCATCTTCTTTACCAGATAACACACACACTCACCCACACACACACAGACCTGACATTGGGAGTTAAAGGAATTACGAAATGCAACATAATTTAAACAGGTTATAGAATAGAGTAGAGCAACACTTTTTGGAAGGTTTTCTTATTAGCATGCTGATGTGGCCCTAGAAAAATACAGCTTGTATTGCCCAGTCAGTGGTCAGTAAGATAAATACATTTATGATATCATATTCAAAACAGTTAACACAATGTTCCCAATGTTGATTGACCAAAAGACAATCCAGTCATATATGGCAGCACCTTGCCAAATATTGGTGATATAGGCCTACAGTATAGTAAAACAATACAGAATATGATGCTGGTAACAATAGATAAAACATACAATCTTTTCTGAACAGTTGCTGTTCCATGAAAACATCTTATCATGTTTTTATCAACACAGGAAGAATCTGTTTAGAGGTCTCTTAAACAGGTGTTAGAAGTCTAAGATGACTAAGATGGCATCACTACCCCCCCTCCCCCCACCAACTTCACAAAGGTCGGACTACAATTTATTTCTGGAAGAACTGATCATATTATGAGATTGACACCTCAATACGTAAGCAAGGTGTAACTAGAAAACATAAATATCAATGTTCTTTTGTTTTAAGTAGGCCTACTCTATGACATAACCAATTGGTGATAAAAACTAAAGTAATGTACTTCAAAAGTAGATCAGTAATGACAAACAGAGCAAATCCACGATAAAAAAGTTAACAGCTAAGTTTCTCATAGTCATAATGGAAGTAAAAACAACTAGTTTCTAGTGTCATTGAAGTCCACTGTATCACAAACTGGTTTTAGTGTCATTGAAGTTCACTGTATCACAAATAGAGTGAGAGGTGCTTTGCCCCGTGGAAGATTATTGGGTTTGAAGCAAGAGCTCACGTCAGCAGTTACAGAAGCAGCAGGTATTAGATTTAGCCTCAAATTGCCAGCCTCATTAAAACTGAAAAGAGAGAGAACAGAATAAAGAGAGAAGGGAGAACGAAAAGCAAGAGGTCAAGGGAGACGGTGAGAGAGTGTATTGTACAGTAGAAACTGCGGTGGAGGGAAAGGAAGAAAGAATGAGAGGGAAGAAAAGGAAGACAAGCTGTGTAAAGATCAAAAAACACTTTTTTCTTTCTGGCCTGTTTGTCTATCCATTCAAAGTTAACAGTGGTCAGTTTTACAACTTTGGAAAAGACAGGGAAAAAACTGAAATGCTCACTTACCGTCTGCTGCTGGTTAATGATATTACAAAACAGATCACTGACTACTCCCCCGCAATACTGGAACTACACCTCCTAAAACAAATGACTTATCTCGTACTGTAGGTACTGATATATGTTGTAGATGCTGATGCTAAATTCAGTGCACAAAATGACAGTCTGATTCACTTGATAAATAACTAGGATGTAATATTTAAATGCAACAGCAAAGCAGCAAAGATTAGCTCTTCCACAATACAAAGACATTACATTAAAAAAGGTCAAGACACACTCACTTATACCAGATCACACTGCCCACTACAAACATGTATCAAGGGACGTCTAATAGTCTAATATAAGGAAGAGAGGATTAAAAAGGCCTATGAGTGGCTCTGGTTGCTCCTGTTTCTTTTCCTAGTTGGGGAGGGCTCTGATCCCAATGCCAAAAAATGGCCCCCAAAAACGAATTGCCCCCTTACTACCTTTCTGGCCTTTTGCCTTCAAGAACTACCTTTACAAAACTACCTTTTTCTTGATCTCTGTCTATCCCACACTGTCTTCTTCTGAATGCTGTGCTGCCTCGGTGGAGATCCAACTAGAGAGACTGCGAGACTGAGAAGGCTCAGTAGGCATAAAAACCTACAAGGCTGTAGCCTTTTTCCCCAGCCATCACTTTCTACATTACAAATTAACATTTTCACAGGCGCCGAAAAATCTGAAAGAAATGCTGGGCATCCCCCTGGCAGTGTGCAAGATGACTACGAAATTAAGGGTCTGTCGGTGCAAGCGTTTCTAGGTAAAAAAATGATTTTGCAGTGGTGAGGGATGTTTGGCTGAGCTGCGCTAGTGCAATGCTTCTACTAGCTGCGCTAGTCTTGTTCACTTGCCAAGCTTCTCAGTCAGCCAGCTCAGAGCAAAGGAAAGAATGAAAGAAAAAAGCAGGAGAAAAAAGAAGCAAGCAATGAAAAAGGAAATTAAGAAAGGAAGAACAAAATAAACTAATAAGCATAGAAAAAACTTGGGAGATGGGATGAGAGGATGAAAACAGTGGGAACGAGTCGCTGAAAGCCAGAAGAGGGAGGGAAGTAAAATTGGGGAAGTGTGGTTGTGTGAGTAAGTTTATGTTCTTTCAAACATGGCGTGTGAGTGTTTGATGCTACCCACACACACTCAGCCACACCAAAAACCTACGAGCAAGTAGATGAAATAAAATAAAAATAAACATGTAATGCCCCCAAAGATGCTCTCACTTCTTTTCATAAAACATTTGCAAGGAAAAGGGTAATAACAAAAACAAATAGGATGTACAGGGATTGTTCCAGTCTGTGACTTGCCAATAATGTAATTTGGTCATGAGATCTGTAGTGTGTTCTGTATCTGTTGAGAGAGGGAGGGAGGGGGCTGTGGCGAAAGTGCTATTCTCAAACTACATAGTTTCACCAAAGGACTACGAGGCATTTCCCATCCCCAGTCAGGTCTCATACTATTCACAGGTGGAACACGCGAAGACAAGGGCATTGTTCTCTAATTTACAGAGACAATATGAAGCCAATATATTTGGCATGATTTAATGTAAAGCAGCTGCCTCTACGCCTACCACCTTAAAAAAGTATTTATGCCGTGTTAAATAGTGTAAACACCACAATCACATATGATTGTGGTGGCCTTATATTTGGCCTTATATCAATGGGCTATACAATGTCCTTCAGTACACTGCTATAACACTATAAAAGATCATTAAGAATCCAATTTTAACACAGACAACATAGCATAGCAAACACAATCATTTCATAACACAACAAAAGTAAAGAAAATAAAAAATGGAAATGCTTGCTTTTTAACTAACCTCAACATACACAACTGTATCGTTCAGGCCTACCAGATATTACAAATTAAATATACTGTTTACTACATTCGCTTACCTTATGAACTTATATTGAGGTAGAATTTGTATGTTAAATCAATTTGAACTACACTCAAGGAATATTTTCGATTTTCCTTAATACAAATATCTGTATTACACATTAAATATAATGCATACACCTTAAATATAAGTAAGTAAGGTGTATACTTTTTGGGATAGGCCTAAAGGAATTTACAGTATCACATTTGAAAGTTTTGTGTGGGTGTTTGTAAAGAACCCATAATGTTATTTGACTGTTTCAACTCAAGTCGTTTCAGGTGATCAATGTTATAAGTTTATATCTACATTCTGTACTTTTCTGTTAAGTTTAAGATAATATACAATTTGTTTAAAGCATTTATGCATATTTAGACTACGTGTTCTCGGTATTATCTTTAGAAGATCTGACAGGTAGCCTAATATATTGCTGACTCAATCATTTTTTATTGCGGCGATTCCTTTGAATTTAACGTCTAAAAAAAATCTAAATTTTTTAAACTTTACAATTAATCTCTCTATCCTCTACTGTTTTGTTTAATTATAAAAAAAATATTTCACACATCTACGGAAAACTTTTTTTCCTTACGCACCGAACGGGGTGAGATGGCACCTTGAAGGATGGGGGTTGCATGAAGGGTCTGGTCCATGATCTGCGATCGTGCATACTCTTTAACAGGACATTATGTGTGAACCCACGTGAAGGGAGGGCGGCATGTTCTATTCATAAAGATGTTCTCTCTTTATATTCAGGCTATGTTTATGGTGGTGGGAAATGGTTTGAGACCATATTTTTTGTAAACGCAGTACCGAAAAAAGAACAAGTATGACGGCGCCTAGCACAATGACGCCACGCTCAGATACATTCACTAGTGTCGTGGTTTCGCCCACAGTGTCCGTTTAGGCTGCACTCCCTCGCGTGACGTAGGCCTAGTCTGGGCGTGTCCACGACCGCTACTTGAGCCATGAACGGGGGAGTGTCCGCGACGTAGTTCAAATCTCTTTTCTTTCGACTGAACAATTCCTCCTGTCATACAGAAACACGTAGCTACTTATGGATAACGGTCAAAGTTAATGTCAACGCTAACATCAAATATGCATTAGGCTACCATGCTGCCCCCTCCTCACAGGAAAAGTAAGATATGCATTTGAAACCAAATTGGCTTGATACAAAGTTTACATACGTGGCATCCCTACAATGTAACATTGTTTTAGGATTTGCACATTTGATACATTTAAACCAGAGCATCATAAAACAATATGAAGGACCAGAGAAAGGTTTCTGAAAATGCAAAATGGTAGGCCCTATATTGTAACCTTTACCTAAACTAATATGCATAAAATAAAGCATAATAACCTAAATATAATTTATTTTAACAAACATATGCTACTTGGACAAAATGTGTAACAAATACAACTTACCTTTGAGAAACATGTCCCAATGCAATGTAAAGGAAATAAATAATTAGTCCTCTTTAAATTCCGATTAGAAAGAATTCAAATAAATATTTGTTGAAAATATTTTTCAAGCCTGGCTCTCATTCTCTCTCAGTGGAGGGTTTGAAAGTGGCGCCAACTCGTTGCCTCAGCGGCTCTACACACAGCGGTGACACACATAGTGGAGAAAAAAAATAAATATAAATTCAAGCGGACCTATAGTAATTTTTTATCAATTGCAAAATGTGCGTATCAGTCAGCCTAACCGATATCCTCAATTTGTATTACATAATAGTGTTCCTGCGATTTTATATTATTTTTTGTTTTATTTTAATAACTGTCACAATGCTGTTCTACGCGTAGTGCAGGACGGGAAATTATCGGTTGTGTTTTGAATTTTCAGGACCGGGAAGTCAGCAAAAGAAAAGTATGTTTTGTCTCCCCCTACAGTAGGTCAAAGATAGTTCTTTACGCTATTTTCTATGCAGCAGAGTAGGCCAAGAGAGGACAGTCACCATTTGTGCACAAGACCTAGAAAGTATTGCAGACATAAAAATAATTTTTAAAAAAATAGAATTTATAGGCTACCATATGAAAGATTTGAAACTCTTTATAGCATAGGCCTAAATTAATAAATGTTAATATCAGCGATGCAGACATTAAGTGTGCTGAGCATGCATTCCTTAATAGCATATGCTCTTGATAGTTTAAGCAGTATTTAAACAATCTTTGTTTAAAGGGAGTAGCCTAAAGTAAATTTAACTTTAATAAAACTTATAGCCTAAGCTACAATAGCCTATACCAGTCATTATAAGTAAACTCATTCAGTTTTAGTAGGCCTACAGCTATAAATTAGTTTGATAGTAAAGGTCATATTGTTCTAATTAGTCACATTTTGTATTTATTTTCTAAGAATTAAAGTACTAACATCTGTAATAACAAAATAGCATAGGGAGAAGATATAGGCCTATGCTTTTCTTGAGTTAGTCTACCTGTGGAAAGCTGGGCAGTTGCATAGATTAGCAGTATAGTGTATATAGATATCTCTCAAATGAGTATTATTACACGTAGAGTGTATTACTTGTTTCATTTATGAAAATTCCACGTCAGTCAGGATATTTTGCATGTCTTGAACTGTAGCCACCTGCTGGATAGCCCGTGATAATGGTAGAATTGAATGACTGCTTAGCCATCATTTTAAAGACAGCACACATTCCTAATCATTCACAAGATACAGAATTTATACAACTGGCAAAATTTGGATGAAAGTTCTTGTCCATAAGTTGAACCATATTGCATAGAAACATACTCAACAACTGCAACTGGGTGGATTTCATTTAGTGTAAGAAAGTTGATTTATTATTGCATTACCTTAGTATCTTATATACAACAGTCTAATAGACAATTATTTACAGAAAACTCCTACAGATTGTACATCTTTATTATTTATGACAATTTCTCATTATTCTTTGCATCTTATAAAACTAAATATTTCCCACCTCCAATTTTCCAAATTTTGCAAAATGGTGACTACGGGTCATTTAGTTCAAGTCAAAGATCAACATGCTTAAAACAGCACTATAATTATTTTCAGATGTATTAGCACTACAGTTGTTGTAAGAAAATGTGTTTAATTTGGGAAGAGATGGGGTATAAACATTTTTGATATATTATAATATTTGATAATTGTTGTAATTTTCTTGTCCCCAAAAATGCCTTTTTTTATATGAAATACAGAGTTCAGCACCTGTAGACATAAGCACCAGTAGGCCTATCTAGACACCTACTGTACATATGTGCTTTCCGCTGAGTAATAGGTGATAGAAATAGGTAATAGAAATAGGCAATAGTAATGGGTGATAGTAATAGGTAATAGTAATGGGTGATAGTAATAGGTAATAGTAATAGGTAATAGTAATAGGTAATAGTAATAGGTGATAGTAATAGGTAATAGAAATAGGTAATAGTAATGGGTGATAGTAATAGGTAATAGAAATAGGTAATAGTAATGGGTGATAGTAATAGGTGATAGTAATAGGTAATAGTAATGGGTGATAGTAATAGGTGATAGTAATAGGTGATAGTAATGGGTGATAGTAATGGGTGATAGTAATAGGTGATAGTAATAGGTAATAGTAATAGGTGATAGTAATAGGTAATAGTAATGGGTGATAGTAATAGGTGATAGTAATAGGTGATAGTAATAGGT
>JAODUK010016328.1:0-14523 GCA_027564635.1 Typhlichthys eigenmanni | reverse complement strand
GGTAATAGTAATGGGTGATAGTAATAGGTGATAGTAATAGGTAATAGTAATAGGTAATAGTAATGGGTGATAGTAATAGGTGATAGTAATAGGTAATAGTAATAGGTAATAGTAATGGGTGATAGTAATAGGTGATAGTAATAGGTAATAGTAATGGGTGATAGTAATAGGTAATAGTAATAGGTGATAGTAATAGGTAATAGGTTGTATAGGTCAGCATGTCTCATTTGTATTTCTCATTTAGTACAGATGTAGTTGTGTGAAAGACACATTTTATTTAAAGACATGTTGTGTATGTCATTTAGAAGTGTTTAACGAGGCTGATGTGGCATCACTTAAGGGCGTTTTGGTGGATGCATTTTGGTGCCCCTGTGACCCCAGCAGACCTTAGAGACCCTGGCATAAACGTCTACTACATATATTGAGGAGGATACCAAACGAGTGAACAAATAAAGACATGGGAACATAGATCTGCTGCTCTCGCACCAACGCAAACCAAAATGAAACATACTGTATACCACTGTCACTGTCGTAATGCCTCAGCTGCCACCTAGTGGTGTCAGGCACATACACGTGTCTGTTAAGGTGCCTTGGACCTGCATTCAAGTTGAATGATGGTGCAACTGTTGCTAGTCCCTACTAACGCTGTTTGTTTAATGTTACTAATGAATATTTTACAATGTTTACAAAAGTATTTCCCTCTTACAACATAATTCACCATGGAGGATTATCATTTATTTTAAAATTTTAAAATATTTTTCGTTCTAATTATATATTTTGATTTAGATTTCTATATTAATTAATTTGAGTATAGTAACAAAGGTGGTGTAAGACTTAACTGCTGACGTTCAGCATTTTGACTGACTAAATATGACTTACTGCATACAATGGTTGGGAAGATTAAGTAACTTGCATACATGTAAAGTAAAATAACAAACATAATAATATACCTGATCATTACAATACACATATTACAACTACACATAATCTAAACATACCTTTTCAAATATCTAAATTTACAAAAGGCATAATTACATATTTTCTGTTTGCAGTTGCAAAGGCTTGATGCTTTAATTTAGTATCCTCAGAGGCTGTATGCTTGTATTGGAGAGGCAAGCTTAACATCTGAGAGTTATTAAGAAATACACACAAAATTATCAATATTTTGTAGTGTATGCCTCTACTGGACAACATCATCAGTCAAAACTGTAGTGTTAGGGGATGTGACATTATGTACCATGTGATAAAAAGAGTGAAGCACTATTACCAAATGTTTTCTAAAATATATGATACATTTCAGAAGAAATAATACATGTACATACATTCTGTATATTGTAGACACCTATGGTCCCAGTGCATGCCAACCTGCATTGTCTACAGTAAATAGTTCATGCCATATACCTACAAAGATGTTTGAGTCCTCTTACTGTACAACATATGAAATATAATATATATATATATTACATTTTATATATATTACTTTTTATGTACATCATCTTTTTTTGGTCTAAGACATTGCTTAGTTGCCCTTTACCAATGTATTCATTATAATCATCAAGAGCCTAAAACTATGGTGCATACAAGCTTAATCATTAATTAATTAATGGTTAAGCTCGTATACATGGTGTATGAATTAATTAATTAATTCACGTTAATCATGAATGTACACCTGAGTGTTATTAATGTCTTTATTTCCCTTCTCATCAATTGCTTCTTCCATCCTTCCTTCCTCAACATCCTCTGTTTTTCCCATCAGCTTCAGTGGCCAGAAAAACCCACCATGGTTCTGACTATTATTGCTTTCTGCTTGACAACAATGACCACCAATCTTCTCTTTGGTGAGGAAGTAAAGGAGTGCGTTAAGCCACGCGTTAAATGACGCCAAAGGCCTTGTGATCTTGTAGCACATGGAGACCACGGCCATTGTGTGACATGGAACTGCTTTGGTGACTTTAAGAATAAGGAAAATAGTTCTGGTAACATGGAAGGGGAAGAAACAGAGGGCAAACAGGAGGGTGATGGTGATGATGGTCTTGATAGATTTTCGTCGGCGCCGGGTATATGGCGAGTGGGCGCCAAGGCAAACGGAAATCCTGTTGTCATTTCCAAATTTCCCTGCTCTCGTGCTTGCCATTTCAGAGCTCTCTTTTCGTCCTGTTCCTCCATCTGCACCAGCTCCATTTCCTTCTTGTGATGTTCTTTGACCTCGAGGCGACAGTGGCTGAGAGTGCAGTGTCCTAAATATAGTAAGAACTACATGAGAGTAACACCAAGCAATTATGGAAAACGGCACAAAAAAGCCCAACAAATGCAGTATGATTCCATAGGGTACGTAATCGGAGAACTCCCTATCAATTGCGTCGTCCCAACAGTTCTGGAACTCCTCTAACATCCCTTCCAAATCGTCATGCATGCTTTTATTGTTTCTTGAGAACTGCAGGTCGAGTTCCCCGACACTGCTGGCATCGCTGCTACTCCCTGCCAATCGTGTCGCAAGTCCAGTTTGGGCAAACCGGAAGATGGGGCAGGTTAAAGCAAATACCACGGCCCAAACTAGCACACAAATCCACTTGACTGCCCTCCTGTTCTCCATCGTAATGGTCCTCATTGGGTGGCAGATGCCCAAGTACCTATGCACTGAGATGCAGGTAAGGAAGAATATGGAGCAGTAGAGGTTAAAATAGAACAGGAAACGGACCAGCCGGCACATAAAGTCTCCGAACACCCAGCAGTCCCTCATTATGTAACTAGCGATGAGAAAAGGCAAGGACAGGCCGTACATGAAGTCAGTGGAGGCCAGGTTAACCATGTAGATTAATGAGGCATTCCAGCGCTTCGTTCGTTGGAACGAGCGGTAGAGCACGACAGAGTTGAGGCAGATGCTGAAAATGAACGTGAATGAGTAGCATATGGGGAGGAAAATGTATTTGTATGACTCGTCTATGCTGCAGGACAACGTTGGAGGGGGTAGGTAGGTGTTGTTGAGGGTTTCCATTATGGTGAGGTTGTTGTTAGATGCTCTGCTGCTGGGGGGCATGGTGAGGCTGGCTGTGCTTTTCATAGTTGCTTGCACTTCAATACTATGGCTTTTGCTATTTTATTACCTCATCCCCCTGTTTTGGAATAAAGAACCGTATTTGCTTTGATATTAAACAAGTGTACAGTACTCCTGGTAGACTAGGTTCATTCTAGTCACACCAATCTGTGGAAAGGAGAGGAAGGGAAAAACAGAAGGATTATTCTTTATCAATCATGTTGTCAATGGTTCAGAAACTCTGAAGTCATCAAAATTTAAATATTATTGATTTGTGCTGCAACACATATTGTCTGTGCCGTTTTTCTATTGATCCCAATTCCTCTAAATTACTTGTTTGTCCCAAGATTGTTTCATAAAATAAACAAATAAAGTGTTTCATTTTTATTTGTATGTATAAGACAATACTTTACACTTTTAAAATAACAGATTTGCACAAAGATTATTTTGTAAAGATTCCCTCATGTTGCTGTATGTAGTGACAGCGCCACAGCTGTGTGGCCAGTTGGTGGCGCTATCTAATGAATGGACTGCACAACATTTTTCTCTGCTAAATCATCAGATAGCAAGCAAGAAGAGGCAAACATTTGTGCAGCAAAGAGAAAATCATATTGTCCGAATGTTTTCCTGTATGAGCTTGTTTTTATGGTTTGGACTACTGGCCCCTTGCACAACCTTGTGGCTGTTAGCCCTAACATTGTAAGCTGCCAATTCCCAGTAGCTGTTTGCCTTCCTGTGGACAAATGTATACTGCTGATTCAGTCTCTTCTCACCCCATTAACTCACCAATAAGTAACCACACTTCCCCTAGATTTCATCACGCATCGCTTTGTACACCGTCTATCTTTACTCATCACCTGTTTTAATATCTGATTATATGCACTTCAATCTCTTTCTGTTAAACTCATTCATCCCTTCTACCCTTTTCAGTTAAACGTATGTATCCGGAGAGGTTCATCATATCAGTAAACTGTAAAATACATTTATAATAAATAACCCATAAGAGGCTTTATTTCTGTCATGAGGTTATCTGGCAGAGAAGATGTTGACTAACCCATGTCCAACTGTCCTAATGCTAGTGTGCATTTTTGGATGAATTCTTAATAGTATTATAAATAAAATAGTATTTCAGGTCATACATATTAGTCATAAATACAAACTTAATTGCAAAATGAAGAAGAATGGCATTATATGCAAATGTGGTTCATTTACTAAAATTGTTTATGTGGGATTTAGAAATCCAACATTTTGCTATAGGATTAAAGACTTAATTTCTAGGACACATGTTAAAATCCATAAAAATTGTTCCTGTATATGCCAATAATCCACAATGAAGTCTTATTCAGTTGCAACTTCAAAAGTGTGACATTATTGTCGCCACAATAGATGATTAACAATGTTATACTGTGGATACAGTTATATTGGAAAGAAACAATTGTTTTTCTGTAGTTCCACTTTCAGATCAGTGCCATTCTACATGTTCAATCTAATTATTAATCTATAGATGTACTATCATCTGCCAGCCTTTTACCATTCTTATACCTTTTGATTAGCCTTTTGACACAAATAGAAATTATAAATATAGAATGTAGTTTAACAGAACAGTAGCACTTAATTGTATTACTAAATGATACCTGATGTGTTTAAATTAAAGTCAAATAATTGCATCACTGCAATGTGGTGCTGGTCAAAGGCCTTACCTGTTAAAGTTATTAACATGGCTTCTTATGGCTCTACATGCTTAAAAAAACAAATCAAATCCTAACAAAATATATATTTTTAAAAGATGGCAATCTTATTCTAGCAAGATACAAAATAATTAAACCACCACAAAATTATAAAACCCTCCAAGTAATGTTGAAAGAATCTACATCAAAAGTCAAAGCCCCAAAGTTTCTTTGCAGGTGGATCTGTGTTCTTGAGATCAACTCAACTAATGTCCTTCGCTGCATTCAACAAACCACCCAACATAGGCCAGTAGTTTCCATGGCAACACAGTCCCTCCCTTCTGTCCCCTCCACATGTGTTATCCAACTCTTCCCATGTGCATGCGTGTGTCACCCACAATCCTCCCTTCCCTAGGCTGGTCTGCGTTTGCAGACGATTATATATGTATACATTACATTAGGACAGCATACAGTGAACCCACACACTGTGGCCATTGGCAAGGTCATCAATATGAAGGAATACACGCACACTGCATGTGCATAAACACCACGACTGCGTTTTAAATAACATCTGTGCCATTTATTCATAATGGAGACATACGCAAAAATTGTTTATTCATAGTGTCATTATGACCATACTGTCAAAGGGTGATTATCTAATTAAAATACAAATGTTCCTTTGATATTAATAAGAAAACAAAAGACTACATTAGAAATGACAAATGACATTGAGTACTGAACATGTTTATGACTAGGCTAGTGGATCAAACACAAAACTGTTTTAAATATACCATCCTGTGGTAGAGGCGGGTGCAGAATATATACACTTGTGCTTTGTAAGATCTAGTATCACATGTAGTTATATGATTTAAAAAAAAGTCAGTTTTGTTTTTCCTATGTAGTGTAAACATGCACACTACCTGAGCAGAATTAGTGTCTAAAAATAACAATTTATAAGTGGAGTTATACATCACTGCTTGTATTACGACTGAAACGTGATTGGATCAACCCTTTCTGTGGTCATAATAATACAGAAATTACATGAAATATGACATCAAAGGGGGAACAACACTTACAGTATGTATCTATACTGCTAATCACATTTGGGCTATTGCGCCATTACGTTAGATGCACTGTAGATTTAGGCATGGCTTTAAACATATCTGCAATGTAATATTGGGCACCTGTCAATAAGTGTAAATGCAGCTCTTGTAGAAATCAACTGCCACTAGAGGTCACTTTACTCAAGATTGAAGTTTGTCCATCCTACATTAGCATGTAATAAGCATGCTAAGCTCTCCTCAAAGCATTGGTTATAAACTGAATATTGTTATAAACCGCAGCCAAGCAGTTACAGTTGGCCCACTATATTATAGTGATATGGACAATAAATGAAATCAACACTACTGCAAACAGTCAATAAAGTCCATATAGACAAATGGTGGCAGGATGGATATATCATCATTAGCTTTGGATATATTTGAGGCCCTCCTAGTGTCATAAACATATTTATATTTGTAAGTATTAGGATAACCTTTTTAGCAAGGTCATCAAATTGTTATTTAAAAATAGATGTACAGTAAACACAGTACACGCCAATGCTATTCTGACAGATACTACAATCATTAATGTTTCATAAAAATATCAGATCATTAATATAGTCATATAATGACTCACACATTTTATGCCAGTTTTTACCCAAAAAATAAATGCTTATGAAATTTCTTAACAAGCATAAAAAAACAAACAAACAAAATAACAATAATCCAAAATGTATAAAAGTCTTTTTTAAATGCGTGGCTGGCTGTGGTTCGCCAGAGCGGCAACTGTGTCCGCATTAGAGTTGTCCCGTCTGTAAACGTTGTGTCATTGTGATTGTGACTCCTCCACTGTGGCTGATACACATACAACAGATTGTGGCAGCATGTACCGTTTGGAGTGCTGACTTAGTGGTCATAGCGATGTCAGATCCTGGATCTCTAACAGCATGGCGTCTTGCTCCGTCTTCAGTTGGTCTCGGGTCTGCAGACGTCCCACCAGCTCTGAACTCAGATCTGGGGTCAGCAGGCAGAACAAATAAATTATGTTAGCAGTTGTTTTCTCAGATGCACATCAAAGTGGCTGACACAGGCTGATACAGAAGACGTACTCATATTTTGGGCATTTTATTTTGATTTAGTCTAGTTACTGTCACATTAATATTAGTCTTATTGCATCTCAGGTAACACGTTTTGGTAGCCTAATAACATTATTTGAATACAATCTTTGTATAAGGGTGGCTGCCATTATGTGGGAACTTATTAAGACAAATGATCACTATAGCATGCGTCATCAAGATATTCTTCTTTTGTCTGTTTATCTGTACCAAGGGGGAATAGTGTTTAAGTGTTCAGCCCCATATTCACGGAATAGTTTGCAGAATGACTTGAAATATCAGAAGCTTGTTTCCTTGAATGATTAAGAAACCAAAAAAACAGGCTGCAAATCTTTAAACAAGATGAATTACTAGTGCTGTACATAATGTACAGTATATATGAATGTACAGTTATTCTAACACCATGGTCCATCATCATTTTTAATGTGTGATTGAAGATTTTTTTAATAGTTTGTTTTATTCTGTGACTTTATAAAACTAATGCTGCTCATTTTTGTCCAGGTCTGTCTTGAAAAATACATGAATCTTAACAACACAAACCTGGTTAAATATAAATGAATACAAATAGGTTCAAACTGATTGAAAAGATGATATAGACCAGGGGTTCCAAAACTTTTTTGTGCCAAGACTCACCTAGAGAGGACTAATCTATTTAGAGACCCACAAAACACCAAGTACCGGTAACTTCATTTTCAAAAACCAATTCATTTTAGTTGCTATATTTGTGTATATTTTTGAGCAGAGCGCTCCAGAATCTATGGTGTGCACACGGCTAAATAGGATTTCATCCAATCAGGAACAAGTAGGCTATTTAGCCACAACCTTACTCACAACCAATAAGTGGAACAACACGATAGTAGCCTTTCATTGATATTCTTCATTCATTCAATGGCCGCTTGCAATTTTCACAACCCATTCACTCCCACTCAGTGGCCCACCTGTGGTAGGGCTGGGAGATATACCGGCATATACCGGAATATCGGAATTTTTCCAAAGAGATATACAATTAGACAATATTGTTTATATCGATATAGTTATATTATGCGTTTATTCATAACTTTTTCAATTTGTTCATCTCTCTTCTCTATGCCTATATCGTGTATTGGTATTCAACCTTAATATATCGGGGTATTATTTTTGGTCCATTTCGCCCAGCTCTAACCTGTGGGTCCCGACCCACAGATTGAAAACCGCTGATATAGAGCATATACTCTAGTGATTAGATACAGAACAGTTATTTGTGTGCATGCATGTGTACTGTATGTGTATTTGTGTACCTTGAATGGCTTTGCTGAGTGAGATGCACAGGGCATTGAGTTCCTTGTTATTGGAGGCTTGTAAGTCACTTGGCTTCAAATTCCCTCTTTTCAGAAGGTGCTCACAACTGGCTGAACTCTATAGCAGAAGGTCAGAAGAGAGGGAGAATGTGGAAAAACATGGAGTAATGCTGCCTTCACATGGAACACTGTAGACGGCAGACCGGATATCATGTTAGTGGACGAGAGCAGGGCGGCAAAATCCGTTGTAACCGGCAAAAAATACGGCATGCCGTTGAAAGTTACAATATTTAACTTTTTGCCGTCCTCCGCGACGGCATTTGCAACTGCATGTTCGTAGCTCCCTCACACACAGAGAAAACATACATAGACAACGAGAAGGTAATACATTTTGTGCAACACTAGAATACTAGATACAATGCAAAAATAATGACATAAAACAGTTACTACTACTAAAACAGCTAATAAATAATTGTGTTGAATATATTTGTATTAAATTATTTGTAAACAATGCGACATCGCCTTAGCAACTGCCATTCCGTTGGACTTGCTGTGCCATCCAAAAGGTGTTTGCCGTCTACAGTCTGCTGTGTTCCATGTGAATGCAGCATAAATAAGGAACAAAGTGATTCATTTTGACGGACATTAAGTCTGTTGGTATCACCAACAGACTAAGAAGCTAGTGAGGAAGGCCAGCGTCGCTGTAGGGCTGTAGCTGGATGGTCTGGAGGCCGTAGCTGAGAAGATCCACTCCATCATGGATAACCACCAAGGAAATCCTCTACAATGAGCTGTGGCCATTGAGAAGCACCTTAAGCCACAGACCCACCATGGTGCAAACACAGTTCTCCTTTGTGCCCACCATAGACTGCATATACAGTATAAGTGGACAAACCCTCTGTGACATCACCCATAGGTTTTCTCAAGAACATGTTTGGTTGAGTTTATCGGACACAAGTGGTCTTCAATCAAAAGACTGAGAATGTATTTTTGAACGTTTTGAGCCACAACCCCCAAAATACAGTTTTTCATTGATGTCGCAACCAAAAAAAACATATTTTAAACTAATGACATGTACAGTAAGCATATAAATATATAATTAATCATGAACATATTTGCTCTTGCTATTTTGTGTTTGTGGTTTCAGTAGCCCACCTGTCGTTTGTGATCTGTTCTTAGCCTGTCTCGTAGTGACCTCAGAGCATTCTTGATGCTCCTTGTGGACTTCCTCTTCTCCAAGGTGGCGGAGGCCTGAGGCTGCTTGGGTATCTGAACAGTCCCTCTCGTCTTCACGAGAAGGGGAGTAAAGACAAATGATATATATGTTGTGCCAATCACAGCCTCCCATCGCTGCATAATATAAGGTTCTCTCTGCCACCCGCTCTTCCTCAGCTGCTGATTCTAACTGTAAGGTTTGTCTATATGCAATGTACTTGAGTGCAAATTATGGGGATTATCACAAGGTTGCCAGCCTTCAAGGATAAAAGGAAAAAAACTGCCACATACAGTATGTTTCTAGCCAATCGGAATGGGTTGTATGTTATCACCATTGTAATTCAGTCAGGAACACTCCATCATGAAAAATGCATTTTTAGTACCGTACTGTTAAGCGGTGTTCATGACGTTAACAAAATCTATGACAAATATTCTTCGTCAACAACCTTTTTCCATGATTAAAACAAGAAACACGTAAAAATGATAATGGAATTTAGGCTGCTATTAAGGCCCTTTCACACCGAATATATTTTTATCATCTGAATTATTTGCACGAAAATAGGAACCTTTCGCACCAGTTGTTGTGGTGCAATCTGTCAAAAACATATTTGGAATAGACTGGAATAAAAAGCAATGAGATCCTATTAGACAAAATGCCTGCCGGACACAAGTACCTTCTCAACATACAGTGAGCTACTCCCCAAAAATGTATTTATTTCATAGAATAAGTTCTTGTCTCTGACAGCAATTCTTGATTTAGAATTATTAATTTTCCCAGAAGGCAATGTGTTTTGCCGGTATGACAGATGTATTTAAATAAAATATGATACTATTTATAACATCAGGGACAAAGAAAAATGCTTACCTTGCTTTTTTCTTCCTCATTCTCCTCGTCATCTTCACTTTCACTGTTGTTGATGAAGCACAGTTGAAGGTTCATCTGTGTCTGAAGACTGGGGAGCACAACGATGCATTTGTTTAGTCAACTGAAAACTCAATCTTTAGAGGTTACTAATAATATTAATAATAAAGTTAATATAGTCAACTGAAAACTCAATCTTTAGAGCTTACTAATAATAATAATAAAGTTCATATAGGTAATAAAATGTCCTAATGTACTGTACAGTAATGAAAGTTGCTCTATATGACATTGTACGATAGATGTCACAGCGCACTTGCATCTCAGACCAAAACAAACTCTTTGTGGGCCATTCACACACACACACACGCACGCACGCCCGCACGCACGCACGCATGCACGCACGCACACGCGCACACACACTCTCTGCGGGCAGGATATGTAAACAAAGAACAGATCTTGGATTACATCACACAGAGGGAGTGTTATGTCATTCTCTGCTCAGGACACCATCGCTCCACTATATCTTTACATAGCATATAGCTGGTGCTGTTATATTCATGTTTATATAGTATCAAATAAAGCACCCAATGCAGAGGCTGGCTCCTAGTCAGGTGGACAGTGTAGACAGGAGAGTCATGTCAATATTATCATGCAATAGTACACCGCTACAGTACACCGTTCCATTGACTTATTATCCTCCCATCTGACAGAGGTCCTTCTCTGAAGTCACTCTTTAGATTAACTGGTTATCCCCCCCCCCCCCCTACCGTGTGGGAGTGTGCATGTAAACACAGTCACTGTACCGTGAGGTGAGGGCCATCACATGACAATCTTGTTCTACGTCTTCCCATATGTCATGAGCCTTCCCATGCTGCCCTCTCTCTTCCCTCCAGCTCACTGGTGTTCTCCCTCGCTCCAGGGAACTGGCACTCTGACACTGTAAAACGTTAAGACACCATTCAATTATGGAAAGTTCTGGCATCTAAATGTGTTTTTACATCTGTACCATTAGGCCATTTACTACTTTTATCCAAAGAGACTAACAGTTGAGTACACTTAGGCCTTAAGGAACAGGTAAGGGTTATAATAACACTCTTACACTAACCTACCCTGCATGAAACACAATGTATCGTTTTCCTATTCCACTATAGGCATATTCATGTAAATGTAATGACTTTTTATCACTTAATTAGTAAAGTACTCAACTACTGAAGCCTAGTACAGTAGTAGTACTACAGTTTAAACATTATAGTTTTCCATCTGCAGTTCCTCAAAGTCCACAGACTGACATGAAATACTCATTAGGCATCAGATGGACCTTTATTGACTTTTCTCAGAAACATAACCTATGCTAACATACAAAGCTAAACATTGAGATTAACACAATGTAAAGTCAATAGTGCAAAATAAGGTATTTGACTTGTCTAGTTTAAATTCTATCATCTATAAACTTGTCTGCTTTGTATGTTGTACTTACACTTAATATATTACACAATAACCAGATAACTTGCAGCAACCTGGCACTTCATGTTTGGGGGTATTAAACCTGATGACGACTGGATATCTAGATTAATCTCTAACATCTATTGACTTCAATCCTGACCTTTGCATTCCTCTCCTTCCGCAGTTCTTCTTGCTTCTCCAGCTCAGCAATGCGCAGGTTTAGTGCCTCCCAGTGCATGATGGGAAGCCCCAGGTCATCTTCACCGTAGCCTTCCTGCCACACTAGCGCTGCGCCCTCCACATCTTGCTCCTTCTCTTCATCCTCCTCATCAGTTTTCAACCCCTCTGCCTCGTCGCTCTCTTTTTCCTCTCCCCACTCCCTCTCTCTTTCCTTCTCTCCCTCCATGTCTTTTTCTTTTCAAATAAAAACGGAATATTTTTGGATTAATTGACTTGCAGTGCTTTCTGCAAGAAACAATAGTGTGTTATTGCCATACAGTGCCAGTGCGTCAGCCGTTTTCAAAGTTTCAAAACTGAAACTAACTGCGCCCAATACAATAGGCCCGCTCAGCCCACGACCTGGATTCAAAGGCTAAATATGTTCTCAAAACGAGCACTTCAGACGGTCAACTTAAACTAACTCAATATTGATGTAAAAGTGAACAACATACAACATAATAGGCTAAATGTAACGATCACTTACCAATTTTTCCAAATAGAAAATGTAGAGAAATCAAGTGATTGCGTGGTTACAGCGTGTATTGCCACATTGCCTCATCCCTACTCTTTCCTTCCCAAACTTCTTCGACTGTTTTGTCTTGTTTATCCAGTGGCATTTTAAGACTCCGTCTTTGGTAGGTTTCTGTAGCCTACCGACCAGAATAAGTTAGACGGTTCCACAGAGTCTTCGCCGCAAGTTCTATTTAAAAGTTCTGTAGCGCTGCATTGTTCTTTTTTATATGCCTATTCACGAAAGTCTGATCGGTCGTGACTGAGGGAAACATTCGAACAAACCATCGGGGAATTTCACGCCATACTGGAGAATGGGAGTATAGAAAGAATAAAAGAGGAGGGGCGAAGAAAAACGGCAAGCTTGAACCAGTGGGCTAACTTGCAGAAGAAATGTCATGCCTGTCTGGTGTTTCCATGAGTATTTCAGAGGTTAGATGAGTTACGCGCCGGGCAGGGGTGGACAAAGTTGAAGTATAGGTCGGTAGTTCTTTGGCTATACCCCGAGGTTATTGCTGCTAGAGGGTCTAGCCTGGCCCTGCCCGATTGCTCAAATTTCTTTTGCTGAGATTATATTCTTGGGGCTGGTTACACCAGGCTAGCCTGACTCCCACAGTTACTAAAATACAGGATTTTCATGATTTTTTTCAGACTGCACTGTGAATGTTTCAAGGACGTGTGTTCAAATGCAAAAAAAAAACATGTGTCATGGTGTATTGTTGGACTAATTATGACTCAGAATCAGATGAAGATCTGATCAGTCAGTTTTATCCTGAGTAGCCGAGTTTTGAGTAGGCAAATGAATGAAGACATCCAGATAATGCCATATAAAAAGATCTGGTTAGGCTATGCAAACCCAAATGAAAAGACAATTGTAAAGAAAAAGTAAGAAATTAAGAAACAAATATAGCCAAAGTAATGAGCTAATATAGTAAAACAAACAATAAACGTACGCAAAAGGGATTAAGGTAAAAGTTGCAAGTAAAATCAAAACGTGTTTCTGTGTTGAGAAAGACAAAAGCCTTCACTTCTCTTCAGATGGACCTGCATGGGCCTCACAGATAAAGCCACCTGGCACTCTGCATAAGTAACGTTTTAGTTATCAGGCAGAGGAGATCAAATTGTATGGATTCAAATGTATACTATGTTGCTTTTTAATAATTAAAATATATCCACGAATAACCCAAACATTACGAATCTATCAAAAATGTAGAGCTATTGAAAATAGTTATACATAATGAGTATTGACAATTGTTGTTGTTACTGCATGTGGGTTAACATGAAATATCTTTATAATTCTGACAACAAACCTCATTAGAGAAACATTTGAGCAAATCGTTGGTTGCAGTAGGTTACATTGCAAGCTACTGAACAGTAATTTTGTAATTTACTTTGTAACTAACTGACAAGCCTTTATTCATAGGGCGTACTTTTAAAAATAATGTCACATTATACAAAACCGTCGGATAACAAAAATGAATTTAAAGTCTCCACGGGGGTGAAACTATGCATGCAATGGAATGTAGGTCAATTACATAAATTATTATTGCAAATAGAATGCAAGCCAGTAGTTACGAATATTTAATCCAACCCTGCACTGAAGTGTCTGTTACGTCAATGACCATTGGAGGGCGCTGCATCGTTAAATTTACGTTTATTTGAAAATGTCAGGTCATTGTCATTGTGTACCGTAATTTCAGAAGCATATAATCATCATTAATGTATCAGTTCTACGCCATTACCTAAATACAGGCCTATTAATCGATTATCTACCCTCAAATACGTGTTGCTTTGTAAATACATTCAACTTCATGCAAATAGCTCTGTCGTCTTACAGTGAAGACCAAGTAACTCCCAAACTGTTCAAGACAATATTTATGAAATTGTAACTAGGCTACATGATCTCACACACGTACAGTAGTAATTTGTACATAGGGTCAAACATACATGTTGGCAGGCCTAATGCAATAGTTATTGAAATGTTATAAACGTGTAGGCTGTCTGGCATGTGCATGGCCCTATCATACAGTACATTGAAATATGTGTATGTATATAATGTAGCAGTTTTAAGTCAAGTCAAGTCAAGTCAATTTTATTTATATAGCCCTTAATCACATTGCAGTCTCAAAGGGCTTTACAAC
>JAODUK010016298.1:0-27115 GCA_027564635.1 Typhlichthys eigenmanni | reverse complement strand
GACAACACAGCCCTCAGGTTCATAGGGGCACCCAAACCTCTCCACCACGATAAGGTGATGGTTCCCGGAGAGGAGAATCAGAAGTCTGTTGTATTTATTTCCATAGCATCTTGTAATCCCTCCTATTTATAGTTGTGTCAGGCTTTCCACATGCAGGTCTTTCAAACTACTTTGCTGTCAAGTTACATATTAGACAGAACAAGACTTGAACTAAAGCTCAACCAACAACCTAATTGACACATAAATGCAGCCAATATGCCACTTGGAAGGGGATCTTAAGTCAAAACTCAGTGCATTTAACCACTTTTCACCAGCAGCACTTGACAAATGTTTGAGTTTATTTTCGCTGAGCAATTTCTCAAAAGCAGAGCCATGTCAACAAACCCACTTGGCCAGACTAATGTAGGAAAGAACGATAATCACAGAAGAGAGGGAATATTGGCATTTGTGGAATTCATACATGGACTGTGTGCGTAATATTATTCCACACATTATACATCTGGATTTTGTACAGAATCTAAGTTGAAATAAGAACCACCATAGTTTTATATACTCTGCATATCCACATCTGAAGGTCTCACACCACAGGCCAGAAGTCTCTAAAACGGTGGTGTTTTCTATGAATCCACTAGCCAACCCAAATTTCATGAACAGAGAATATATGTATATTTCCTTTATTTATTTATTGTTCATATTGGGCACAATAAGATCTGCTCTCACATAAAATGCAGTTCATTCATCTTCTGGGTATTTTGTTTATGTTACAGTCCTGTTATTTGTTGGACCTATTCCTGAGCCGGGAGGGTTAGAAGGTTAACGAGCTAGGCGTGTGTGTTTGTATATATATTGTACATGTGTTTGTGTGTGAGAGAGATAAAGACATAGAGATTAGATTGATATTATGATAATGTGTACACACAATATTTCTCGTCAGTGCATGTGTGTGTGTGTGTGTGTGTGTGTGTGTACGTGCGCACGCTCGCGTGTTTGTGTGGTAGAAACAGCGGTGGGCTGATGCCCCATCTTTTTGCAGGTCACATGTGTTTTTATGAAGGGTAATTAACCCATTGGATCTGGTGTGGCCTAATCCAAGCAGTCTGCCGACATCAAACAGGAACCCCCTTGGTCTAGACAGGTGAACGCAGGGGTGGGTGTAACCCTAGTAGACCACAAACATAATACTGGTTACTCTTGCCGGGGACCTCTACCTCGCATCACAGCGTTTGCGCTTGACCCCCCTTGTTCACTCTGACTGCTGCTTTTCACAACAAAAGCTCGACAGGTCGTGTGCGGTTGTCCCGCTACGCTGAGGAGAAATGTGTAGTGAAATGTAACGCCGCCGTCCGACTAGCTCAAACGGGCCTGGTTCTGGTTTCATGTTTAGGAATTGGCCTAAAGTTACCCAATTGATCCGCACATGCACACAACAAGCATATGTAAAGAAAACAAGGTGTTTAATTTAATGTGCTAAAAATATGGTTGGTTTTGTTTTGCTTGAAGTTTAGTTAAACCTCAACTTGCTTTACATTTCAGTTAGGTCAACATACTGGGTATAAATCTAGGAACACCCAGAAAAATGTAAAATTAAAAGAGAGAAAGTTATGTTCTTAAATAATAACAATGAATCGACATAATTCAGAACAATAGGCAATTGTTTCAAAATATAGTTTATAATGGAACAAGTGTCAAATAAAAATACTCTAGATACTAGATTTATTTTTATTTAACTCAATAAATTAGCGTCACATCACTGCTCTGGGTGTGCAGCCATTAAGTCATGTGTGGGAAATTCCCATAAGAAGTATATTCTATATATATTAATTCTGGGAAAACTGGAAAGGACTGTGTCCGATGCCATGTCACATTAAAGTTTCGGAGGTGCTGAAGTATGTTCCACCCATTCCCATAGGGATGGGCCTCAGTGATTCATGCAAAAGGACACATATCAGCCATTACAATAAACAAAGGCATTTGTCCCCTGAGACAAATGCCTCTTCGTTTTAAGTATTCACTGTCGCTAATGAAAAGAATCACATAATTTTACAAATTGGACACGGTGATTAGTCACAGAAAATCTGGCATTGTTTCACACAGCTACAGCTTTAGGCCTGTCTTATCGCAGAAGTAGAATTGTAAATTATTGTAAGCATTCCATATAGGCCTAGTGTGAATCAATAATACTAATTTCAAGGTTCTCCATACAGATATTTTTAGACACTAGACTAAGACATTGGCACAAAAATATACAATGCTCACACAAGCTGTATTTTAGCAACATGCCTGACAGCCATAAAACAAAAAAGAAACATGTTTAGACCAGGGATTTGGTTTTGAAAGGCACCTTAAAGAATGAAAAAGGCCTCCTTGACCTTGAGCAAACAAGTCAAACTAGGATGCAATCACTATCAACATAGACCCTCTGATATGCCATGGTCAGGAGGAGCTGTATTTCCTTCCACCTCAAAAACAGATGCACTCTTTCAGAGGAGACCCCGCTGTGGCAACAATTATTTATTCCTCTTTTCAATTCAAGGGTCCTCTTCTTTTAAATGGGCGGAATTAAGTGTAACCGGCACTAACACCCGTCCTTGGAGGCTCAGTCCAAATTCCAGAGAATCTTGGCAACTCCTGGGGATAGATGGGACTCTCATGGATATAAACTCCCACAATGGATGAATAGGTAAACAGAAGGGTGTGAAAGAGTGATGGCAAAAGGAGAGTGTTCTCTCAAGAGAGCCACAAAGAGGGAGGTGTGTGAGTGGGGAGATGGGAAGAGAGATGTGGAAGGTGGGGTGGGGGGCTGGAGGAGGTTGTCAGTTGGTGAGAGTAAAAGTTTTGTCTCCAGGCTTCTTGAAGGAACTGTGTGCAGTGTTATCTCAATCAAAAGGTGAATCATACCTCTTGAGAGACTCGGGTAATCTTTCATTATAGTCCTAATCCTTCTTAATAACAGAGACGCGATGTCGGCAATGCCCCATTAGACAGGGAACCACTGAGAAGGAGAGCTATTATTCCCCAAAGGGCTTTGGAAAAGTGAACACACACGCACACACACACATACATGCACTCACAAAGTGAAAAACAGAATAAATCACAAATCTGTATAGCGCAAGGAGAATATTCAGGAGAGGAAAAGTGAAGTCTTTAATGATAAATTAACACAGAGGAATCGTAAAATGTATATTATGTTCTCAAACATATTAGTACAAAGACTATTATTACACATTGAGGCATGGTTCAACTTGATTTCTGAAAACTCGCTCAATGTTTGTTAGTTATGTACATCCATGCTGTTTTGTAAATATGGTGTATATGACGGGTATATTGTGTAATATGGTTTTAGAGGTGCATTATTATCCCACTGGGACGGGACTAATCTTTATACATAAATGGCATTCATTATTATTTATTCATTTTATTTGAATAAAATACATACATTTTATTTGAATACATACATTTTATTTGAATTTGAATACATTAATTCATTCATTCATTCATTATATATTTATTTATTTGTTTATAAAAGTTGTACTAGTTACAATTAGAAAATAAATAGTTAAAGGCCTACAACATTTGTAGATCTAGGAATTAGAATGTCATGTTCATTTCTTAAAATAATACAAGAATTTTAACTTAATTGGATACATTTTTTAACTATTTATATTTGAAGGTATAGCAAGTGGTAAACTTGTATAATAATGCAAATAACGCCAATGTATATGCAAGACATTAAATGTTAATATAACACTGTATTACCACGTTTGGTAAAGAAGTAACTTGTTGCCAACTGCCTTTTCCATTTGTAAATGTATTTAATTTAAATGAAAGTGAATTGTAAATAAATATCATATTTGACTAAACATTTTTTATAGGCTAGGCTATTTTTCTTTTGGGATCCTAAAAAACTTAATACAAAACACAACACCTGTTTCTATACGTTGATATTCATATTCATAATTTAGGCTATTGACTTAATTTATATATTATAATATGCTTGATCAATTCACTGTATATCCTCTCAATGTACAAGTTTCTAAACGTTCAGTTATATGGACAATTAAATCAACAGGCGGCCAAGTTCAATCTGTGTAGTGCTTTTGTGGATGCCCGAGTCCACGATGGCATGTTATAATAAAAATAATAGTATCCTCTAGGATAGTATCCTAGATGTCATACCTGTACCACTCCAGTCCGTTGTCATAGTTGCGGTCGAAGAAGTGCGGCTCCGCGCCCACGGCTCTGATGTCGGGGTGCACACGGAGAAACTCCAGCAGGGCGCGGGTCCCTCCTTTCTTCACACCGATGATGAGTGCCTGCGGCAGCTTCTTGCTCCCTTCTCCCAGAGGACTGAGCGGTCCTGCTGAACTTGCAAACCTGGGCGACACTCTCCTGGAAGAAACTATGTCCAGAGTAGGAAGCGACTCTTCCGTCAGCTCGCTATTCAAGTCCCGAGGTCCATTAAAACCCGCACCAGTGCTGTCTTTGAATGGCGAGCTGCGTTTGATGACTTCGTAGTGCGTCGAGTCCGAGCCGGCGCTCCATTTTTGTAACAGTCTTTTTCTCCTCGGTGACCTGAAGTCTTGCAATTCGCTGGCAAAATAGCCTGCTTGACTGGATGTTTTCACCGTGGAGGGCATGGTGCTACAGCAGTCAGTGAGGCAGTGCAGGAGGTACAGAGAGGTGAGGAGAAAGCACAGCATGACCATGAATTTCCTAAAGTTGCTTCGGTACAAGGCGTCCAATTTACACGTGCGGCTAAAAGCCATAACGGTCCCCGGGTCGTCGGGTTAGGAGCCAGAGCCATGCTAGGCAGACATTATTGAGTCTTCTTCCCATGGAGAATTCGGATCCTGCATCCACGGTTGGCTCTGATAGCACTGACTGAGGTCGCGCGTTTAACCCCAAAAAAAACACGTGCGCCACAATATTGAAATAAGGCTTATTGAAATAAATACAATATCACCCAAAATAGGCCAGGACAGTAACATTTCAGATTGTATTACTTATTTCTAATTTATAAACGTATAGGCGTTTTGTGAAATTGTTGCTGTTGAAGGTTGAAGGTTGAAGACGTGCCCAGCACCTCCGCAGCCCATCTCTTGCAGCGTGCTGAGAAGTAAACTTCTGTCAGATTTCAGGTAGGACGACACGTCGCTGGCCAATGAGAACGTATTCAATGTGAAATAAATAGACATATCAGAAGCCAATGAAATGCAGGTGGGCGTTAACGGAGCTTCAGTGTCTTTACCCGACTGATGGTGTGCCAAGGGCTGCAACAGGAAGAAAACACGTAGGATAAGATCTATAGCTTGCATGCCTGGGGGTTGTATGCTTTTAAAATAAAAATATGCACATCATATTGCAGGTCATCAACATTTTCTAATTATAATGTGTCCTACTTTGATAATGCTTTTAATGTATTTTTCAATCTTAAAGGACACCATGGACTAATTCTGAACCACAACACAAGCGTTTTCTTTCTAGTGACTACAGACAGGCCACCAGGGAAGATGCTGTGAACCTTTTCTCTTGCCTTTTTTATGATAGAGACAAGAACAAAAGGAGTAAAATAATGATAATGGAGGACATTATTTCTTTACAAGTGAACACGAACAGAACCAAATGTTTCACATCTGCTCTAGCTTTTTGAGTATTAGCATGAGAATGTCTGGGCAGTGCTTCCATGCTGGAGAAAGAGGATGGAGAGCTCAAACACTGGGCTGTAGCCTCTGCCAGATGTCCCCCATGTTGAGGAAACAATGCAAGGGGTCTGCCGCATTTAACAAATCACACCCCTTGTCCTTTGTCTATCTCCTAAACACAGGAGAGGACAATGGGGAAGCTCAACTGAGCATTGCTTAGCAGGCATTTCTTCACATCTTACTACTGCCAAACTAACCAATCACAGTAACAATTCAATCTGAATAATATTTACCACAATTGATTTCCATATTTCCCATCAGTGGTATGATTATGAATAGATGGGACTGTTTTACTGAAGAACACAGACTGTTGAATTTTCATTAGTCTGGTGAATGTGCTGCTCTCAGTTGCATCTGAGTAGCATTGGGGACTATGTGATCTGAGTCTAGGCCACGCTTTGTGCAACGTAACCATTTTTGGGAGGGTTTAATGTTTGTGCAGGGACACATACTTACTTCAAACAAAAAAACAGCATTTAGTGTGTAATTACACACCCAGACTTTGGTGCTTTTAGAAAAATGTGCAAGCAGTCTAGAAGGCATGTAAAAACGAAATCCTGCTTTCATCTTCACCATTTATCCAAATTGCTGCACCATGGTTACATTGACGCAGCCATTTTGGAATCTCTGACACTGAGTTGGGGTTTAGTAAAAATAAATATAAACACAAAAACTGTTTGTTATCCTTTTGAATATAGTCTTCCATTTTACTTTGCATATCGAATCAATTCTCACGGTATGACATGGGAAAGGACCAAAACGATGCCAAGAAGGAAACAATTGAATTATTTATATGACTGATTGGTATTTTATATAAATGTCAAAAACATACCTACTGTAGACTTGTGTGTTAGCCCTCTCTCAAATGCACCATCAACAGTGAGCATTTGGTCATGCATAAACTGTTTCCATTGCCGAGCTGTCGAAGTATTTAGGCTCTGTCTCAGCCATGCATATAATCTCCAGACAGGTTTATGAACTGAGGTTTGGGAGCTGTCAGTTTGTAGGAGACATCTTTACTGCCGTATTATGGCTTTATGTTTCTCGACTTGAAATCCGAGGCTATAAAACTTTAGAATTTTTTGGCTATTTGGGCTAAAATTCATCTTTAGTTTTGGACAACCAATCTCTCAATGGTGAATGGGCTTAATAACTTTTATAAATTGTGTAAGATGTTGAAATATTGTCTAGCAATATTGCTGATTGACTACAATACTGTGCCTCATGGGAGAAATATGTTAGAAACAGATGCTATTTTGAAAAGAGTATACGGTGACATAGTATGGCTATCATTTATGATATGTTCCATACATGAACTATGATTAACATTAGACATTCCTACACAAACCATGCACATGTTCCTTGGCTAAAGCAGTTATTCCCTAAAACTTCTAGTCACTTCAGAGCTCAATTAGGCATGTTAAGTTAGTGCTTAAAAAATGCTATAAATAGATAAACCACCCAGTGGAATAATTCACACCTCCATTTTGAAAGGGCCAATTTTATATTATTTTATTTAAACTATAAATTTCAGTATGCAAGCAAACCTAAAACACAGAAATGTTGGTGCAGTAATGCATACTGTAGTAAAATGTTCTTTCAATACACAGCTTTCGGCTATTCACTAAGGTCACACACTCCTCAAACTATCCTTGTGTCATTTTATTGCCATCATGTGGAACATGAAGTGTTTCTTGTGACTACAGAAAATCAGATCAGATTAATCAGATTAATGCTGAACTGAAAGTATAGGATGTTTATTTAAATACTAAAAGAAACACATGCACTGCAAAAAAATCCATATGAAATAGGCATTCAAATATATTAGTTATGAGCTTGATTATGCTTAAAATATAATCAAATTTGGCTGCCAGTACAGTAAGTGAAATTCACTTGATACGATTTCCTAAAGTGCACATTTACTTAAATTAAAATAACATACATTAGGAACAAGTTCAACTAGATTTAAAATCTTAAAACAACATTATCAAACTAAGTAAGATATAGTTTTTTCAGTGTGAATAGCAACGTTCATCAATTTAACAAACATCTTTCCTCTATATTCAAACATGTTTGTTGTAGAGGACCTACAGTAATTGAGAGTATAGATGTAAGCTACGTAGGTTTACATTTTTTTTTGTAAGCACACCAAACATGTAAGAAACATGTGAATGAATTAATATGTTGAAATGAATATATAAATACAAAGTTATGCATGTGTTATAATAAGACGAGTTATAACATATTGTAACTTGAGTTATAAGCAACACAATAATAGCAACATTTATTTAAATACATTGAATTAGTACATTGATTGAACCATATTGTAGCATGCTTTATTGTGGTGTGGCACGGTGTGTGCTTATATCACATTCCTTCCTCTGAGAGGCAGCAGGATGCAGCTGATTACAGGAAGGAGAGAGACAGAGAGAGAGAGAGACAGAGGGAGAGGGAGAGAGAGAGAGAGAGAGAGAGAGAGAGAGAGTGGGTTTGTGGTTGTATTGTCACCTCCATAGGCTCTTTAATTTCCAGTAAACAGGGCATGGTTTGAAGAGAAGCAAATTTGGCACAACAAGGCAAACAACACATGGCTGACTGTCATTTCAAAAGAGGAGAACAAATGTTCAAACCAATCTCCAAATGCACTTGGCAGGAGAAATGTAATGTCAATGTGACATTGTTTTCTTATGGGTGTAAGTTTAATGTGTACATACTGTAGTCTCCACAGAGGATATTTATTATAGAACTAACTCTGGATTGTTTTATTATAAAATTAATATACAGTATACTAGATTGTTCCATTTATTTGTAAAAGGTACTGGGTGATAATAATATTGAACTGTTCAGGATTATGCCTTTATTAATCATGTTGACACTGGTTGTACCTGTAGCTCTGAACTCTGCTCAGCCCTTAAAGGCAGGGTCAGTAATTCTCGAGAGCTCAAATCAATCTAAAATCAAAACAATATTCCTCAGCGCCCTCTTCAGTGCCGCGTCACACACTGTCATGCACTGTGAAGCAAAGCGCAGTACTACGGCTTTGTTGTTGTGAGCGGTGGTCGCCACTTTGTTTATGTTCCTATTTATGGAGCCAGGGCTGTGTATAAATATTGGATTCTTGTTTCAGCACGCACAGAGAACGGTAAGCTAGCAAAATACGAGGAGATATTTGGTGAATTTGACAAAATGTGCATTATCTTACAATTAGCTTGCTGACTATATCTTTAATGGTTATTATAACTTGAACAGGTGGCATCACTACATACTTTAGTAAGAGATCAACATGGGGAGATAACAGCCTGCCTGTGGTGACCCTACAACCCTGATCCCTGCCTATAGGATAAGGCCTATAGAGACGACCCTTGGAGATATGGGGTAAACACTGCTGTCCAAATGGCCAGTGCAGATGATGTGTTACATGCACAGCCATTAGTGTGTGCCTGTGTCACACTGTGCTGGGTTCATTAAAAAGCAATATGTGGAGGTGTGATCTGCCATTTCCTGCAGATGAGTATCTGCTCGCACATCCAAAGATGACAGCTAGTCTCTGGCTTGTTTTAGCTTCCACAGGGCAAGGTAAACCAAGCATTCAACTGTGCGTATGAATTAAGCAAGCTGCAAACCGGGGCCTGGAATTAGATGGAATTGACAGGTAGGGTTTCCATTTTACAAGAGGGATATATTCATGCCATCTTCTGTCAGGGTGTGATGAGTATCAAATAATACAATTATTTGTTGAATCAGCTGCCTAAAGACTGACTAAAATAATGACAGATGACATTTGGGCGTCTTATGTTTCTCAACCTGTCGACTGCTACAAACTTTATTTTGTGAGATGGTCATGCTCCATGGCAAATATCCGATGGAACAGTGTCATAAACCACACAGAAAGCATCGTAGACAATATTGTAAAGGTGCATTTCAACCACAACCAAGACTCAAAGGTTATTTTAATGATATCAACAAAATCAAAGGCATTGCAAAATATTTATAAAATGCATAAAGCATGACACAGTATAGATACTACACATTGTTCACTCTCACCTGTTTTAAATTGTACGTGATAAAGCAGATTGTCTCTGTGTGGTCCGTGGTCCCACAGTGAGGTTCTAGGTCAACCTCACATCCCGGTAGGACATGTGAGAGTCCAGACCTGGTCCAAGAGAAACAGGGCACTTGATGCGTGTACGATTATTGTGCATAGGAGGAATAATTCTTAGTGAAAGCAAAGCCAGGAAAGACGGGGGGGGGGCTATAGGGGGAACTGACAGTGTCAGACATGATGCATGGTGAGGGGCTGCTGTTTTTTTTAGGACCCCCACCCTCCACCTTCATCATGTGAGCAGAGATGCAGCAGATAGACAAGGCCCCTGGTCACAGTTTAGGCGGATATTGCTTTACTTGAGTAGAGAGGACATTGCTAATGACGAATGGCCAGTATATGAGTCAGGCTGAAGAGAATAGAAAGAAATTGAAGTCTTTAAAATGTGATCTTGTCACATTTCACCCAATTTATTCCCTATATTTCTTATCGACTAGACTCTATCGTGTGCTTGGACATTTTGTGAGTGCGGTGATGTAGTCTCAATGCAATCTAGGTTCCACACAACCACAAGAACTGGAAAACACACTCGGGAAACACCTGAGCTGGGCTCTTGCACAGCAAGGTCCTGAGAACATGGGTGACTTGCACCTAGCATGGGCCTGTGCGTTCATTTGGGGTGACGTCGGAAAGCGTTATTATGCACAAACAGACATCCTCAAGAGCAAGGGGAAAAAACACTGTGTATTTTCTGTTCTTTCTGAAGTCAATCACATGGATCCCAGCGGTGTACATTTTGCTGCGTTACTAGAACGATCATGTCAAGAAAGGGGTTGCCGTATTGCAGTAGTGATGTTGATTTGCTGTTGAGTTTGCATATTTTTGTGTGGCAGGTCTTAACACACAGCACCTAAGTGAATTAATTTGCTCTACCTGATTAAATAAGTCCAGGGAGGCGAGTATACTGCTATATGCTGAACTGAAGTGTCACCTACCTTTCTAAATTACAATATTGTTTTGGCCCATGAGAAGGAAATTATGTTCCGAGGTGATTTTTCACTGTCAGTTGGCCGATAAATGCACCATCTCCCTCTGGTGATACGCCTGTATTTCCCATCTTTCATATTTAGGAGAAGCACTAACGTCCTGGCCTCCTCTCACATTATTTACTGAACATCAGATATGACTTGGCCTGGTAGGATGGAAAGTAGGTAATTACAGTAATACAATTTGTTAATGTCAGCATATGGTCATGGCAGAGGCTTCAGCGTTTTACTGACAGCATTTGTTTTTTGAGATGCCCCAGGAGTTTAATTAAAATTCTAGCGGCGGTAGGTAGGGGTGAACAGTAATACAGTAGTTACTTGCACTCCACTACTACTCCACTGTGTATTTGTTCTGTCAGTTGTTGTTTATAAGTCCCTGTACTTTGGTGTTAAAGCCTAAAGTTTGATGTAATTCCTCACACCTTAAAGAAATAGATTCATTTGAGGTGTCAAATCATTGCCACTTAAATTCCTTTACAAATGCGCTAATCTGGCTGCAGTTTTAAACTCAACCAATAATGTATGTTTGAGGCTTGCATAATATCACAGTTGTATCCACTTAACTACCATTGTTCAGGAAACATTTGCAATAGTAGAAGCACTGATCATATGCTGAAAGCATGTTAAGCTGGTTTACCATGCTAGAATGCATCCTTGCTGTTAATAACACGTAAACCGTTGCATCCAAAAAGCAGAGGTGAGTGTTTGATTAATGTTGTGTATCTGGCTGCTAGTTCATTCTGGCCAACATCCAAACACAAATAATGGGTCAGTCAGTGTCATCTAGTCCTAATTTTCCTACACTCTCCTCAGTGACATTAATCAAATCATTTTGTAAGATATTTGTATGTTAAATTTAGAAAGCATTCATATGTTAAATTTATTAAGCACTCATAACAAAAAACGTGCCCCCTGCTCTCCGAGACACTGTTTAAACTATTGAGGGATGAGAGTCTCTATATGCTACAGAGCATGAATTGACATCCATCAGCGCCAATGCAAGGGCATGCAGTACACACACGTACACATAGACATGAATGGTACCCAAAACACACGCACACGCACACACACACAGACACACAGACAGATCTCAGGCTTGAGGCAGATGAGACTGCTCTGACCACCTAAACAGGCTCCACATCTGGGCTAGCACTTAGCTATAGGTGGATGTTTCCCAGAACCCCACCACACACCAACCATAACGCTCCCTCTGTCCACATATGTTCATGACACCAGTGTGTGCGTGTGAGTGTGTGTCTCTGTTAGGGTATTCGATTTTCGAATCATTAACCTTAAGGTAGGGAAAGTGTTATAATCTGTATGCACACCTTTGCCTGAAAATCTAGAAAAGATTCCCCCCCGCTCCGATGAGTCGCTAAACGAGGGAAAATTAGAATAAAACCTGGTGTCACATCATATCACGTTTAGCCACCCGGGGAACAACACCGAGTGATAAAACGCAGGCTTACCCAAGCTTGCTTCCACTCCCCCTGACGTATAACGATAATGAGGAATGCAGAAATGTGTAAAGACGTGCTCCCTTCCTTTAAAACGGCTAATTATCTGCATGATTTAGATTTAGAGGTTTCTTGTACCTGGAGACGAGTGAAATTATGTCAAGGACATTCTGTATTTCCTTTTCTGAAAATTACTAATTTGTTGTGAAGATAACCTTGGCCGTATCAGGGAACACACCGTTTGGACGTCTTAAAATCCAACAGATGCTAAATCGCAAGTTGTTCCCGCTGCTTTTTTTAATTGATAGCTTTGCGGAGAAAAGTCTATTTTAAATAGAGCGAGGGACAGTTATAATTTAATGGGAGTAAATTGAGGATAACTGTTGCTGAGCTATCCCTGCATTGAACATTGTTTGCCCCCCTCTACAATGTCACTGCAACCTCATTTGGATGTACAGATAGGGTCGATACCTCTCCCCACCACAATTTGACACAGATTATTTAAAACTGGTCTTTTATTGGGACTGGGAATTAGATTCCTTGGCAGAACATAATGGATGAGCATCAATCAAATGGGCCCTATGCACATATTGTGTAATAAAGCTTATCTCTGGGTGACATGGACTCAGTCTGAGTCAAGCTGCCAGTCGGAAAGACACTATGCACGAGCTCTGCCAGTCAGTTAAGTGTCAATGACATTTCAATAAGGTATAGCTGGCAGCTTGTGACTCATGCACAAACAGCTAAAGTAATTGTTCATGTGTGCTACTCGAAAAGAAGTTAGCAGAAGATGTCTATGCAGGGTCAGTTAAAAAGAATGTTGTTTCTGTGAATACCTCCCACACAGTTGTCATACCCTTCCGAACTGTCAGACATGAACCCCACCCCTACCCCAAACTTACGGTTTTCTTATTTTTCCAGGCATGAACTGGTTTCAGCTGCTTGCAATCTACTTTGGATCTACTCGCTGCTTACCATGCTATATATAAGGAGGTCTTTTTTTTTGTTGATGTAGGGTTCCAAGCTTGTTTTGCTGACTGTTCTCATCGGCACCTCTCAAAGTCCTCATTGTGTCAGAACAGAGCGTCAGAGTAATGTCATTGGTCCTGAACACCTGGGAAATTCCGGAGCTTATCACAGTCTGTTTAGAAGAAGCTTTTCATAGGCACCAGGTCTGGCTGGTGTCTTGGGAAAGTCTGCAGAGAAACTGTTAACTATGATTAATGTTGATGATGGGTGGGCATGTGGGTTTATGGTAGGGCCAAACAGCAGACTGGTTTGTCAGATAAATGCATTTATGTTCTGTAATGACACCAAGTGTGAATATAGTGCAAACACATGAATGGATGTTGGCTGCCCCTTTGAAATATTGGCAGCCTATAAAATATTTAATAACTGTCGAAATGTGATTTATCCATGCAACCATTTTCAGAACTGTAGCGATCTAAATTAACTAGGCTGGCTGATCCAAAGTTTTTACTTGTTAGGGTCTCTATTTCACCGTGTCAATCATAAGTAATGGCTGCTGTCGCTGTCTCAAATCGCAGACAGCCACCCATTCTGGCAGCAGACAGATAGGACTATGAGGGCTCCAGCTTTATAAACACAAGTACACAAAGAACATAGATCCCTTCCTCAAGCAATGGTGGAGTCTTTCCTTAGTCCACTCGCCTTCGAAAGGAATGTTCTACCATGTCATAGTTCACTCTTTATTTAAATGCCTGTTTGTTGTAGAAGCCAAATACTATGCCTTCGATGATCAACTCCCTATTTCATTCGGCCACATTTAATGCAGCACATTTGACCCAGTTTACAGTATCAGCACACGCCACTCCAAATAGAGAGGAATGTGGAGATGGATGCAGGCCAATTGGACTGATCCCTTGAATGTAGACTGTCGGTCATCGTCATCATTGTTTGTCCATTCTATTATTATTAGCATTAAAGATAAGTGTGTGGACACTGCTCACTAGTATTATTTAATTATTTGTCCTCTTGTAATGACTGAATTCAGGGTATCAACTAGATAGAACCCAGACATTATTTGTGAGATATATTTTTTCCGACCTAGAACTGGCGCAATGGGAGTAAATTAGCAAAACATAAAAGGCCAAAGCACCTACCTTGTCTCTACGTAGAGTAGCTTGAGGCTTTAAACCAAGTTGGAACTGAAACATTATTTTTGGGAAAGTTTAAACTTGTCTAGACAAAGCACTGCTTATAGTCAGTATACTTGTTTTGTCTGAGGTTTTTGTTCTCCATATTTCAAATGTAGCATTTCCAATATTGTAGCCAGGTTAATGATAAGCCTGTCAGACAGGACAAATTTCCGTCTAGTCTAGGGCTTAGATGCACTTTGCTTGGGTCAGGATGCAAATCAAACACAGTGCAGACGTGAGGTGCTTGTTGATGGACAAACTCACTAACAAATTTGCAATGAACACACATAGAGTGTATATTGGGACACACATAAAGACAAACATGCTGAAAATCACATAATTTCACCACTAACATTTTAAATTTGATCAGCAGTTGGCAGTAATAAAGATCAAAGTTGTTCTGCATTAATTATGTTTTCAATTCACTGGAGTAGGAATACACACAATTTCCTGCAATGCTTTAAAAATAAGGTATTTAAAAGAATGTCAGACAAAACACAAGACACTTGCTCAATATGACAGGAATCCACAATCACCGCAGCACTTTTACAGTAATATGTGCACATTAAAACAGTTGCGGATATGTGTTGTTCCTTTGTTATTGTGGGCAGTATCCTGCCATATCCTACATTAAACACTTATGGTACAGCTGTTTGGGCTAAGCTCATAAAAGGGCGTTTGGATAATGCAGACCACGGGTATGTTTTCAGGGCATTTTTTGGTTAAGAGTTTCTTGACGACTTCTAGACATAGCTGCTTGGGCGCCGATTACATTGACATTTATGTGTGTGAGTGTGGGTGTGTATGTGATGTGTGACTTACAAAAAGCTTAATGCTGCACACAGATGGAACACCTCCAAACACTGTGATATGGAAAGTTCACAAGATGTCAGTCCTCCCAAAACAAACGGTGGGTTGTCCATTAGGTCTGTCTTTTGTTAGGTACAGCTCTATCCCATCAGTGTCAACCTCTTCTCTTCATCAAGTATTTTCTTCTCAGGCTGCCCACCATGTGGTCCTGGAAAGTGAAATACATGTTAAATATTGGGGCATAACTTTGCCTGCAGAGTCACAGACATGCAGTATATATTCCATGCCAACTCAATGTCCCGAGCCAGCTAATCCCTGACATGCTAAATGAGTACCTTGCTTTGCTAACCTTTGATCTGTCGAGGCTAGGACATGCACTGGTCCAATTACAGTCCGTCTTTTATGAGAGGGCAACAACGTGCCCATTGAAAAGCACCAGGATTTTAGTCTTTTTATTACAAAGTGAGGCTTGTTTCTCCAACAGCACCCGTAAACATTGGGGATTAGAAATAAGGGGGGAAATTGGACTGGCCAGTTATTCTTAATGTACAGCTGTGCGTTGGCTCGGACCACCAGTGTAACATGTTTTATTCTAACCCCTGGCCCCCAGAGGATCCTGAAAACACACCACAGACACCACTAGGATTTCATTCATACAGTTTGAGTTTAATGGTTCTTTGGCAACGAGGACGGTATAGTTTGTGAAAATAAGTTAGAAACTGCAGAACTTATAATAGGACTTTAGTGAAACAGTTTGTGAAAAAGAGTTCCACATTGCAATCTATAATATCTGGAGCTATCCCTTGGTCCCTGGTTGACTGTAAATTGTTTTGTTGGAATTCTTGTGAGCGGTGAGCACCACACATTACTGGATATTTGTATTCGTACAGTAGGTTCACGTCTCTGGTGTAAATGATGTTATGTCGCTAAACCTCACCATTTACGATGTGAGAAAATCAATTTCTCCAAAATGTATTCTCTAAGATCATGTTTGGATTATCTGCTGAGGTCTGTACATGATAGAGCTTGCTTTGTCTCTGTGCTTTTCCCTGCAGCAGCACCAAGCAGCAACAGTTTCAGTTAAGCTCTCCAAAGGGAACAATGATCTGCAATGGACAGAAACGTGATGAAACGTCCATTCTCAGACATGCCATTGTTCAGGCGTGTGTTAGGGGGAGGAGAGGTGGTGCAGAAAGAATATGTATAAATGCTCACTGGAGACTTGGTCACGAGGACACAATTTAATATGAAACCTCTCTAGGCGCCCTCTGTATCCCATATTAAACCCCCCCCTGCTAACTGGTCACATTTTACAGAGATAATACGAAAGGATCCAAAGGAACAATTTCACTGCAAAACTCAAAGCGCCAGCGCATGGGATTTGCATAGCTAATTAGACGCTGTCTTACCCTGTCCCGCCCCTCTTGTCATCTCCTCTCCTCCTCCTCCGAGCTGGGCTTTGTAGTGACAGTGAGGGCAGGCTGAGCCCCATGCAAAGACCTCTGAACCGAGCTTATCGGGTTAAATGCTACACCATGTCATAATGTAAACTTGTTTCGCAGTGCGTCGCCTGCTGTCAGTGTTAGCTTTCGCTTCCTCAAGTGATGTTATTGCAGAGACATTAGTTCTTATTAAGCCTGGCCTACTTTTATAGCAAGGGGAAGTTATAATCCTTTCAGGCTTTATTTGGCCCGTGTGGTGTTATTCTAATTGTGTGCTCTCAGTGTTAAGGATTAGCAATTTGGCACATTAGATTTTTTACCGGCTATACAGAGTAAGTGTTACACACAACTGTATTTAATACGGCAGTAAATCTCACTTGTCATAAAGGGGATAAAGGAGATATTTTATTCTTCTTTCAACATACTGTATAACTTAGGGTGGGGGGTGGGGGGGATCACAGTGATAGTCGTTGCTTAAAGAGTAATAAAGTATTTGTAATTGCAAATATGATTTCCCCATCTCTTGTCTTGTTGCTTTCTCATCCTCATCTCACAGGTTTGGTCAGAAGATGTGCATGTGGCATTCCACAGAGGAAGAACCAGAGAGTGAGAGAGAGTGGGAAAGGTGGAGAGAAACAAACCTTTCTACCCTTCTCTGTTCCACCTTCGTTCTCACCGAGCATTAGCTCAAATGTGCATCACCCCATTTAAGGAGATATTCTCTAAAGTTTCACACTAATTACACTGAAATGCAAGTTGGAACTGATTTGAAGAAGCCAGGGTCTTTTAGAAATAATAATAATCATAGTCTAAATGCGTATGTGAATGATCATACAGTATAGGAATGATTTTTGGACGGGGTAATGAGGGTTCAGGAGTTCAGCTGGAGCATTAGAAAATAAACGAGGCTTCAAGCCTCTACGTTGTATTGCAAATGAACAATGCCCCCGGTATTGATTTTATATACTGTACTCTTCCATAATGATGTTTTAACGATTAGATTAGATGCTAGATTAGATGAAGATAAATATAATTATACTAAGATGTTTCTCCGTGTTAGCATGCATTTCATAATCAGACGTAATTGTGAATTTATTTCTAGAAATGTAGCAACCTTTGGAACTCATTGGCAAGTTTATTTTATTTATTAATGGTGCACTCCTAGCCTGGCTATGCCCGATTATTGCTCTCAGCTGAATTGTTTTTGCTGAGATCATACTCTGGAAACCCTGTTCGCATTAGCGTTTTCACAGCCACCCTGCTGGCGACCCAATCAGGGTGGACAAGTGCGATGATGGTTCTAAATGGTGGTAGAGCTAGATGAGGCGATCAAAACCGTTGTAGCAATGGTAATTGGTTCATTGCTATCCAATAGTTTCAAAATTTGCCTGAGGTCTGTGCCCAGTTGGAGGCAACAACTATTATTAACACTTCACAATGGAGTGTGGCCAGATGTTATTCACTAAATTAATATTTTGTCTGGTAACACCAGGCTACTCCTAGCCCCCAAGAACCCCAAATGTCAAAGAATAATTCCAGGAGCAGGAAAGTTTGTGTGGCTGTAGGAGGAACGGGTGGGAGCAGTGTGAGCCTATGAGCACGTCTGCGATAGCACCCTATGGCATTTAAGGGAGAGGTGCTTTTGTTTTCACCAAGTTCAAATATCAACAAGCTTTCTTTGACCTCTGTTGACATATGTTGACCTCTCATCACCTCACATCTCTTGTGGCATGGCAGGACCTAGCGCAGTGTGTTTTCATAATCACGTGCAAATTAGCCCCTCGCCGTCGGTAAAAGCCCTCATATCCCCCCCGTTCGCTCGTCCTGAGAACAGAGGCCTGTGTGAACGCTGCTGGAAAAACCTTCTTGAGAGGAAAATGTGATGCTGTTTGTATTTGTTGATGTGTGAAAGGCACTCTTGCTTTAACTTGCACACACAGTATGCCATGGCAGTTTATGTTTTATCAGTCTGTTCATTCTAACTAGCCTCGCAAGACCATCTGATCTCGCAAGCTTTAGTTTAACTTCACCGTGAGAATCAGTATGGAAAGCCTGAATCTGAGTAGCAATTGATCTAGACCTTTCGTACTCGGGCTGTAAGACCCGCCCCCACTGATTACGGTTGCTAATGCTAATCCATCAAACACAGATGATAAATGTTAATATACCCCATGGCGTAGTAGTCTAACTAATAACTGCTTTGTATGTGGGACATCAGCTGCTTTCTTCGTGGGACATAAGGCGTTGCTAAGTACAAGTACAGGTAATCTGATTGACGCACGGTTGATAGGTCGGAGAGGTCTATTGTTCTGACCAATCAGCCTCATACTGATAGATGTGGGCGTGGTTTCGATGATGTGTCTAACAATTCGATGATGTGTCTATAACAATCCACCTGGCATGTCAGGCCACAATTCACTGTGCTGTGGCGGTTATGTGGCATGTGCCGTGCGCATGGAGCTGGGTTTACACAGCGGTTGTATGCTGCAATGACAGATGCCTTCCACTCGCTGTCTCGCACATCAGAACTGCTGCTTGTTTCCAGCTAGGGCAAATCCCATGTGAGGCTATAGGTTGAAATAAATCACAGGTGGTTTTAGTGCAGCAAAGCAGTCCAGGTCCATAAACGACAATGGGCCGAGCTGCGGTTCAACTTCCTGGTGCCCTACATACTCTTTCTTTCACCTCTCCATCTGTCTCCACTTCTTTCTCTGTATCCTTTCTCTTTCCCATAAGTCTTTGTTGCTATATCTCACACTTTTTTATACTCTGCCCTCACTATCTGTCCCACTCTCGCCCTGTATCTGTGTGTCCTTGACGTAAGGGCTCCTCCTGTAAACAAGCCAGGAATCACATTTTGGCATTCCTGAAACATCTCTGGATTTGATTTTACAACCCAATTATACTTGGGCAGTAAATCAGAAAGGCCAAGCAACACTGTCTGTGTCTGTGTGTGTTTTTTTCACCTTAGCCGATGTTTAGCACTCCCTCGAGCAAAGACCAATATGCCAACAGCTCTACTTTAAATCCAATCAGACAGAGAATAGGAGACGTCTATTGAACCTGTTAGTGAGCATATACAGCACTGGGTGTGTCATCTCGATACTGTACACACACAACATCAAACCACACACACACACACACACACACACACACACGCAGGGCTGGTAATCTGGCATACCGGGCAATGCCCGGTGGGCCAACGTACCATTTAGGCCGCTACACTGAGTACGTTTTTTCCAAAGTAGCCTATATTTTAAGACAGAGCTCTTGATACAAAGATGATCACTTTGTAAAAGCGAAAAAGGAGTTTTAAATGTATAAATCCATAATTGGTAATATGGACGTATGCCACATGGATCATGTACTGGTAGGTACTTTCCACCAATTGTGGTGGCCGGTGTCCAGCCAAAAATACCAGGGCCACTTTTTTTGTCCCAGTCCAGCCCTGCACACACACACACACGCACGCACGCACACACACACACACACGCACACACTGTAGTCATGATAAATACCCACATGCACACAGCAATGCTGTACACTGACTAACAATATATGCGCTATAAAACAAAAACTGCAAACTGTTTGATTCATACAGCCATGCTCAAACGTAAACATGCATTTTATATTCACATATCCACAATCATTCACATGCGAAGTACTATGTCTTTCACACACACACACAAACACACACACACGCACACAAAACGGTTTCGGTGGACTCGACTAGACTAGATAAACGGTAAACCTGTCACTGAAACGGAGGCATTTGATTCATCAGAGCAAAACAAAAAAAATCAATGGAAGAATATTCTCCACTCTGACTGTCTCACATTAATCTGCCGGTAGATTAAAATGTCAGGCAGACCAGTGGACGGGTTCCGCAGCCGAGCTGTTTTTCACGCAGCCCCGTATGAGCGAGACAGTAATTGCGTGTGCTAATCAATCAAGAGCGATATGCACAGCTGTCATTTTTCATTACAGAGACAACAGGTCTCGATGGCCTGCCTGCGCTCTTCGCCAGAGAGGTGTGTGTTAATGACTTATCAATAACTGCAGCAGTGCCCGTGACATGCGGACAACACTAAAGCAAGCATAAGCGTGATAAAACTTTCTATAGACAGACCATGGAAACAGTTGGTGCTATACGCTATGTCTAACTATGATTTTTCTCACATCCTCTGAAACTCTCTCCAGTATACAAACACATTATAAGATGCATACGTACACTTCCACATTGAAATACCCATAATAAAAACAAAAGTTCATGCACGTCGCGTGCATGAACTTAAGTGATGAATGTAGCTGGCCTAACCTTACTAAGACAGCATTACGAAGTTAATTTGGCCACAACTATTTTTCTTTTTAAATGATACTCCATTATATTGTGGTGAGACATTATTCTTCCAAAGAGTTGCAAACATGAAGGCTCCCAGCCCCATTATTACAGTAAGTCTTAGGGACTCCTGCTGTACTGCATGAGACAAATCAACCTCCAGCTCATCTCCCAGTGCCAATCAACTGACAATTAAGCTATCCAGCCTTGAAAGCTGAAGTTGTGCTGTATCCATGTTATTGCTTTGTTTGGGTGAAATGGTTTTACGGTGAATGGTACATGTGGTGAAATTAGAAATGGCAATTAACAACTTGGGATGAGCACATATGGTATGCTTTGCATCATTATTTTTCTGCTACCCGTGCATTTAAATGTTCTCAAATGCTAAATGATGTGTCTTTATACATCACCTATACATGTTGCATGTTAACTGTGGAACGTTCTGCCAAGGTTATATTTTAACAGTCGTTACTGTAGGTCATGCTTTACCCAGTTAGCTGAGAAACTGTGTTTGTCTTCGGGCAACACTCCATATCACAGGGAGAGCTCGTGTAAAGAGGTATCGGTCTGCTAAGGTCAAAGGTCATGGTGTGTTGTGTCAACTGTGGCCGTAGAGCATTGCACGCTTAGTGAAGAGGAATCACACCTGCACATAGTGAGGAAGCACGTGTGTGCTGTTGAAATAAAGCATTCACGACATCAAGGATATACAGTAGTATACAGCATATAATATAATCAGGTTTACACTTGAAAAGATGTGTAAGCAAATGTCTTATCTTGAAACAGGGGCGATGATTGTAAACATCGAAACAAGGGGAAGAGAAGGAGAGAGAGAGAGAGAAGAGAGAGAGAGCGAGAGAGAGAGCGAGAGAGAGAGAGAGAGAGAGGAACATAAATATGTTTTATAATGATCTACCTACAAACCAGTGGTATAGGCTCTTATTGAATACATATGGTCACCATGAGGTTTTCCTAATGTCCCTCTTGATAGTCTCACCAGCTGGGTACAACCACCACCACCACCACACCTGCCATCAGTGTGGGTGGGACCTCCATGTAGACAAGAAAGTTACAATACTTGCACACACTGTGTGCATATGTGCGTGTGTGTGTGTGTGTGTGTGTGTGTGTGCGTGTGTGTGTGCATGTGTGTGTGTGTGTTTTTGAAGTTTTCGAAGTTTCACGAAATATATGATTATGCAATTGGCTCATTTGAAAGGGAATTGTGTTTAAGTGTGTTTTTAAGAGGAAACGAAGAGGGCCCATGGGGGCTGTTTTGTGACAAGTCAGAGCAAAATAGAGCTCCCATCTGGAGAAAGCAATTCAGTGGTAGACCGCACAGTTTCAGTAATCCCTGTGTTTAGGTCGTTGTCAATAAAGTTAATTTGAATAAAAATGTAAATGAATTGCAACATAAGGTGTATTACATACAGCTATAGTGTTACTTTCAAAGTACACTTAAAATAAACCCTATATTATCAAGGCTTAAATCCTCACTTTCCTCAGTCCTAATCCATGTTTAGCTAGGACCTGTGGAGGTTTAACAGAACACAAGCTTTGTTAATATAACATAGGATGAAAGTAGATAGGAAGTTGCTAAACCATTTGGATTACATTGTTTAGTTTGTTTCTTACCCTTGTCACACATTCAACAATGCTTATAGTGTAAAAGAAGAATATATTAGGTAAACTGTCAATTTTGATCCTAGAATTTTGTTATAACCGATGTCAAATATCTTACAAATCGCGTTCCTTCAAAACAACAGAAACATTTAAAAGCACATTGATGTTGACTACGACTTCACCAAGGGAAATTCTCTACACCACAGTCACTTCCATCACACAACAGGAATTCCATTTTCTGCAACAAAAATGGCAGGAATGCATGGAAATAGATGAATATTCTCAACAAAGTGACTTCCTAAATTGAAGAACCAAGAGAAATAAATAGTGATAAAAGAAATAAAAGAAATAAATAGTGGCGCAAAGTGTCAAATCAAATACTCCTTGCAGCGGCAGAGTGTGGGAGACCACTGTCTAAATATTATGCTAAGGCATCTGCTGCTAATGCCATCAGGCATTCCCCCAGAAATACCAGTGAAACGGTCTTATCAAAACAATGGTCTCATTGTATTATCCCCCAGCCATTACCAGTCTTCTCTGATCCTATGTAGCAGGAAGAAGAAAATCACCCACTCAAATCAGCAATAACAGTATTATAAATATTTATTTTTATTTTCCTCTTATCGCCACATGTGGGAATTATATAGTTTAATGTTGGCAATTGGTTAGAATATAACAGTGTAAGACTTCTATTCACCCTATCAGAAAAGAAACTGTAAGAAAATGTTTTCTTCGTAGGCTAAGAGCATTTGACAAGACAATTTCTTTTCCACTTACATAACACCTCACCACAACGGCTCAATCAATGCTTTCCCTCATTATTTAGTCTGCATCTATTTGTTGTGTGCCAGTCACCCTCACTCTGCTCTGCTCTTCAAATACAACAAAATGATGATTAATGTGTTTAATTAATACACAGCTGTAGATTAGAAACTACCGACATGTCCCTCCAGCGGGATTTGGAGGGTATGTGTGTGTGTGTGTGTGTGTGTGTGTGTGTGTGTGTGCGCGCATGTGTATATGTGCGCCGGCACTGACAGTAATGTGCATTGGGGATTCTGGGAGAGCTTTGCGAAGCAAGCAGGTGGTGCTGATGGGGTGATGTGATTCACTTTGTTCCTTATTTGCATACATATGACAACCATCTGTGCTAATAGGCCTCTGCGATGTCTCCATTAGGCTCCATTCCACGTGGCTCTGCCCGAGTACCGCAGCACTGAAGCAACATTACGATCACTTCGATCAGCTCGGCACCATATACACCATCTGATGTCAACCAGCCATTTGAGCTGCTTGGGGATGTTCCAATTTGCAGGGACATAAGTGCAACTGGAAACCATATGGGCTCCAGACCTGGGTCAAACTGTGTTTTTCAACAGTTTTCAACAGCCTGGAGTAGCAGATGGGTCGGCTTGCCATATAAGAAAACAATGAGTACAATTAAGTTTACGGTATTTGAAAGGAAGGTTATGTTTAGTGTGCTTTGGGAGGCTGAAAACACACCGTGAACTATCTTAGTTTAGTTTCTTTCTCCCCAAACATGTATGTAATCACACATCATGTCACAAACGCAAACACATTATTTTAACACTGTCGGTTTAAAAAGGTTTTTCAAACTTTCTGCAACTGATTTTATAATATAGTGCAAGAGCACTAAGTCAGTGCTCTTGCTTTGCTGAACCTATTTAATGCACCTGAAAAAGGCAACCTCCAATTAATTTCACACTCAACCTGTGAAAACAGAATGCAGCAATATAAGAATTAACCTCAGGAAATTTACATAAAATTGCCTCTAATGGTGTTTTAGCAACTGCAGATATTTTACACATGACAGTGCAAAATGCTTTGCTGTACATGGGAAACTGATTATGAAGGTGAAAAGCATGTTGGGGGATTCGACTCTTTAGTTACAAGAAAATGTGAGAGCAGGAATAACCTAGCCTGGCTCGGCCTAACTATTGCTCTCAGATCAGTTTATTTAGATGAGATTATAGTCTGGAAACCCTGTTTGTATTAGCGTATTCACAGCCACCCTATACTGGCGGACCAATCAGGGTGGGTTAGTGGGATGATGTCAAGCGTGTTTTGAAATGGTGGTAGAGCTAGAGGAGGCGATCCAAATATAGTATTAGCAATGCTGATTTGTTAAACGCTGTTCAATAGTTTCATAACTAACTGGTTAGTTTCCCAATGGAGCATGGCCAGACCATATTCACAAAGAGAATATTGTATCTGGTTACACCTGACTAGGAATAACCTACATGAGAAACAACACGCTATGAAACAAGACTGGAGATACGATATTGTTTGACTAAATTACATTTAGTGGACCGCAGATTTACTTTGTTCTGTTATGAGAAGATACATTTTTTTAGAGGCTTCTACCTAATTTGGTTGGTAGAGGAGAGGAAAAATGAAGCAGAATATTCACTTATTCACAATAAAATAAATCAGGCAGAAAGTATGAGAGGCTGGTAGCAACAAGAAAGCAAGAGAAAGAGAAAGAGAGAGAGAGGGAGAGAGTAGAAAGAGAGAGAGAGGGAGAGCACACATAAGGGAAGACTGCCAACATCAGCACACTATTTTACATCTGATTCCAAGTTAGTATTTTTATTTTAGATTTCCCTCCAGTTTATGCAAAGAAAACATTTCTGAACTTCATGTCTTGGAGACACATCAAAGCCACTACAGTCATTGAAATGAAGTGGCGCCTCCAGATATTTAGCTCTAAACTCTATTTCATGAATTGAGGAGAGAAACAAATGAAAACACACTTATTTCCTGTTTTATTTTCTAGTCTGTTTAGCTAGAACATGGTAGCTACATCTATAAAATAACAATAACCAGATTATGGCGCTATTTCAAATTACCAGATTGTGATGAGGAAATTTCACACGGATCACTTCCAATAAATACATAATATAATACCACTAAGACAAATAACAGTAGAATATTTTGCACATCTTAGTGGGTTTATATTTAGTTTGACTAAGATAATCACTTTATCTTAATCAGATATGGCATATATATGTCTATGTTATTTCAATCATTTTGCAGTCATTCCCTTTGATTGCATCCAACATTTTCTGTATTATTGAAATAGTGATAATTGAGAAGTGTGGCTTACTAAACCTGTTACGTATTTAGCATCTGACACACTATAGTAGATACAGCTATTTTGTAAGGTTTTGTACCCAAATAAAGTACTTGCTCCACATGCTACAGTCTGAAATTATTGTTCTCTATATTACTTTCGTATCTACACAATAATTTCAATGTATTTACAAAAGGAAGATTTACAATTACCTGGGTTTTTATTAAGATGGGTGAAATTATTTTTTTACTTAACTTAGATGTAGCTATATTTGGATACATTCCTAGTTAATTTTGAAAGTCCCAAAGAACTACATACTACATTTTTTCACTAGGAAGTTTGGTTTGTAGATGAACAGATCCTGGACCATTTGTGTTTCTTAGCCTGGACATTGCAGCCACACTCCTCAGCATGCAGGAGAAGTGGTGGAGAATGCTAACCTGACATGCCAGATGGATTGTTAATCACAAATCCGTCTGTGAGCTGTCCATCGAAACTGTTTGAAAAGGGCAGGCACTTTAAAAAAAACTTGGCAATTTATTGGTTGAACCGTCTGTTATGTTGTTTTTGCTGCCTGTCGGCAAACCTAAACCATACCCACACCTAAACAACGACCACACCTAAACCACACGCACACCTAAACCTAAACCATGCCCACACCTTAACCATGCCCACACCTAAACCACGCCCACACCCACACCTTAACCACACCCACACCTAAACCACGTCGCACAACTAAACAACGCCCACACCTAAACCACACCCACATCTTAAACACACTCGTTTAGCTATCGATACGACGCTATTGGTATGTTCAGTAGCTACTCGGACACATTCGCAATGATTCCGAGGCTGTCCAGACTGATTCACACGGTGAAATTAAACTGAAGCTCGCGAGATCAGGATGGTCTGCGAAATGTGTTGACATGAGCCCTGAGGGCATCGTCAGTGAGTTCCAACCAAAATGCTAACATTTCCCCTCCTTCCTTCTTCAACTCATCCTTTTCCTTTTTTCTTATTTTTTACACCCAGCCAATCTGCCTTCACTACCCCTCCTCTTCCCTGCTCCTTCTCCCTCTGCTGCTCCTGCTGATGAAGGGGGGGGGGGGAGGGGGATAGAGCCTGTTTATAGTTGGGCTGAGTCTAGCCCCCGCAGCCCTCTCCATCAGTGGCCTGCTGGCAGCCCCCCTCCCCCCCCCTCCCCTTTCCCCCCCCGGTCTGTAATGACCACAGGACAGATGATGATGATAGCAGCCAGATTAACGACAGCTCATAACTCATCCTCTTCTCACTGTTAGCCCCTGCCGCTCCAACCCCAACCCCCTTTCATTCTCTCTCTCCCCCCCTCTTTCGCTCTCTCCCCCTCTCTCTCCCCCTCTCTCTCTCTCTCTCTCTCTCTCT
>JAODUK010016288.1:0-27117 GCA_027564635.1 Typhlichthys eigenmanni | reverse complement strand
TTAACTACAAAAATACAGTAAAAGCATGTGAGACTAAAGGAGGGATATGAAGTGTGCATATATATATATATATATATATATATATATATATATATATATATGTCTTCTGTAGGAAGAGGGGTAGAGAAGGGTGGGGATATTTGAGCTCCTCAGGGGGAGGAGTAAAGAGATGTGCAGGAGGCACATGCTGTGTTGGACGTCCAAAGCAAAACAATGTTTTTGTAGCGCCAATTTCAAACAAAAGGGCAATTCCATCCACAAACCAACAAGTTCACACTAAAAATACATCGATGAGGTATTTTTTTCTGACAATTTCACAAGCAGAATTTCATTCGCACTCCTACACACATCTACACGCACAGACACACATTCTACCAGGGATCGCAGTCTAAAAATGGCTGCATCTCATTGCTAACTGTTCTCCCCTGGGTCCCATGCAATCCTCCAAACAGTGACATCACGTCTTCTTGACAAGTTCCCTTGGTTGCCGGCCTTGACGTGATTCTGTCTGTAACTGTGTGTGACCGTGTGTCGTTCTCAGGCGCTATTCAAGGCAATGTGCGTGTGTGTGTGTGTGTGTGTGTGTGTGTGTGTATGTGCGTGTGCGTGTGGGTCCCATGGCACACCTCACGGGGAGAAGAGAAGGCCTACAGCAGAACTTGACAGCGCATGACTAAATGCCCCTCTGTGAACCCGGCTGAATGGAAGTGACTGCTGCAATGAGGCAGGGGAGCAGAGACAAAGTGTGTGTGTGTGTGTGCGCGAGGGTTCCAGAGGCTGGGCGGGATGTGTCAGTTTTCCTGGCCAGGGGACAAGGGGATGTTTTGTGGGTGGTGGGTTAAAAGATGGGAGGCCAGGCATGTTGACCGGGCCACGGTGGTCCACTGAGAAACCGGAACAATTGTTCCTCCATTTGGGTCGGAGGTTTGTGTTTATTTCGGGAGGGATGGGAAGTCCGCTGACAGTGAGCTTGATGGATGTCTAAACCTCTGCCCTCCAATGCCTTTGGCTGATTATTCTTCTGTGGTTTTCATACAACTCTATGAAAAGGAGCGCTTGATTCTTCATCCAATCTGATTGTTAATTTAAGAGGAATTCAGAGAGGTTTTCTCACAAGCTGTAAGAGGTCTATTTTTACGTTCATTGTCATTGTTGTCATTTTCCAGCCACAGAAATGGTATACCAACAAACGGAGCTTAACCCGTAAAGGGGAACATTTTCTGATTTCGCCAACCTTCCTCAACATAAGTCAAGTCGTAGCGCTTAAAAGCCGAGCTTGTAAGCATATATTGAACAAATCAATCTCGTAATTCAGTTGCTTGTGGAGATAGGCAAATTACATCGGAGAACATTGGAAAAATCAATCCTGTTGATGATTCTGATTGGGCCAACTGCACTTCAGTTGATTATAAATAGGCTTGATTTAGTGAGAGGCAGACATCCAATTGGAGCCTAAAAACAAGGAACATTGAGTTGTTTTTCATGGCCCAAAATATCAAACGGCAGCTCGAGGAGAAATCAACTCATCTTGCACTCACATCAAGCAAATCTGCTCCACAGCATGCACTTAGGTTTCACTGCGGTACATCGTAAGTGGTTTGGGTGCATTAAAGGATGCACAAAGTGACACGCAATTTGGAATTAGCACAGTCAAGGAACATGTGAAACGTCTCATGTACCCACATGTTTTACCTGAATTCATGAGCTGGTGTCAAATAAACAGTGCAAGCAGGACGCTGAGCTGACAAACTGTGTCATCAGATTTGCGACACTTTCTCGCCGCGAAAACGCTGAATAGTCAGTTGTCAGCGCATCCTTGTTGTTTCTGCTTGTTGAAAACAAAGGCAAGTGCAAGTATGTAATAATTCTCTATTATTTAACATTGAGAGCGTCATCTTATTTTTCATCATCTCAAATGTATGCACCACTATATGTATTGTAATCTCCAAGTATTACATCTAAACTCTTTGATCATGTTATATTGCCCAGAACCACATTTGTGCCCTATAGTTAATTGCTTGTTTGATAGAAGGGTTTGAGAATGCTGCTAACCAGGAGTACTATAGGGTGAATAAGGCATTTTAAAATATATTTTTGTTCCACAGCTTTCCACCACAATAGCAATTTATAGAGTGTACCTTTTAAACATGAACAATTATCATAACATTCAAACTGCTGTCTTTTTCTTCCTCTATGTACACTGGCTGAGATCTGCGCCTAGCAAAAAACAGATGGCGTAGGCCCCGTCATATGGCGGGTGTCATATATTGATACATTGCAATCTCATTAGAACTGAAGTCAGAGCATGCATATTATCTTTGAGTTACATCTACACGGGACGTTACTTTACCATAAAGCTTGCTGCTTTTCATTTATTTGTTTTGGTATATTCATCACTTTGAGGCAAAAAGCCAATTATGCAAATGCACACAAAAAAAAACTTGCCTATTCAGCAGGTTTCAAATGGCCCGTTTCCATCTTTATTCAGTCTGTTGTGCTTTTTTGTGTGTTTTGATAAATCAAGAAAGGCCACAGACGATGCATCACTCTGTGTCATCTGTCAGCAGGAAACAAATGGCTACTCAGAGATTTAGCCTAAGCCTTTATATCCTGTTTTCTCAAAAGGACAAAGGCCTAGGGAGATGCACTCGCAGAGCGGGCCGGCCGCCTTCAGCGAGGGAAAGAAGAATCTGATTTAGAACCTCCGCTGAGAAATTCATCTGCAATATTAACATCTGATATCTGAAACATGTCTGCTTCTCTGTACCCCGGGACAAAATAGCCGTTAGATTTTCCCCTGGAAGTTCCCACTAACTCTTAGTGGGTAAGCAAAGCAGAGAACAAAAATCGATAGTAGACAATGCAGTCTCTCATCAAAGACAAAACAGATCTCGTCTGCAGCCTCCTAAAAATAGATCAAAACCAACAGTGTACTGTAGATACGAGCCAGGCAGATTAGGGACGCCCCCATATATACATCTGTAGGGCCTTTAAAATCCCTTAAAACCACACGGAGGATTCCACATCGCCAGTCCCCTGCACTGTGCAAACCCCATTCCTCCATTCCACCTTATCGTTCCTTCCCATTCCTGTCCTTGGAAGGTCAGACATTGTGCTCATACAAGTCCTCTCCCCACGCCCAACCCACACACTCTCTGTCTACGCTAATCCAAGTATCAACATTGGCCATGTAGACCTTGCCAAAGATTGAGCTTGCCTGTGCATACAAAGTGTACCCAATCAGATGTTGTATTACTTTACATAAAGTCATTAATAAATATTCTTTCTTTAGTGATTTGGAACTCATTTGAAATAAGACTTTCCTGATGTCAAAATCTGTTTGTATAAAGTAATTATTAGTAAGTAGTAGTGTAAACATCTAGTTTGTTGATTTAGAAGTGCTTGTTTGGTTTGTTCTGATGCTACTCACGACCCAATATTGGTGGTCATGACTCTGTGTTGTTAGGATTTTCTGAGAGAGTGGAGAGAAACATTTGTATCTGTTGTTGCGAGTTGAAAAATAAATAAATAAAAAGATTATTCAATCTTTTCTCTGAACTACATATATTTTTTTAATGTGTAAATTACCCAGGCTAAATGCCTGGGTAATTAACTAGTGCATCTATCTTAAAGTACCCCAACAGATTTTATACCCTTAACACAAAGGTGTAAAACTCAATTACTGAAGGGAATATCTAAATGAAAATGCAGGCCAGATAAGTCTTTTCCATAAAAGAGTGTTGACCTTCAAAGTGGTCATTCTTTTATGATACCCATTAAATGCAAATAAGACGGGTTTATCCCTGTTAAAAGTACAAAGATGTTCAACCTCTCATCTGTCCTGTAATCATTGTTTCCACTGTTCCACTGTATTGTTTATTTATTGGCTGATTAACTAGCTAATAGCGACATGTTTTGGTGAGGTGAGCTGCAGTTTTTTGTCAGCAAGGTTCAATGTGGTGAGATTTATGGAACACCATTAAAGCTGCTTATTATGCCGCATGTTGTGGTGTATGCGAGGTAGTGCAGCACATTGTGGGAAATATAGTATAAGGGCCAGAATTAATAGAACATCTAAATCATCTATAGTGGGCCAGCATACATTGCGCAGAGCCACTAGGCTTGTGATTGACAAGTGTAATAATGGTACTACTAATAATAGTCATAGTAATAATAATAAATACCAAATATACTAATCGAAAATGCCAGTATCTGTGAATATCCAAAGATGAAATGCCCCCAAGTTCTCTGATGTTTTCTCTTAGGCACGCCTACTAAAAGAATCCAAATAAATAAATAATACACGTTTGTAACAAGAGGGAATATTGAGAAATACACCCACTCATATTTAAAAGTTTAAAAAGTTAAATTGTAAACACCTTGCACAATTTGATAAATATTTTCAAACCTTCCTTTCTGTGCAGGGTATTTCTATAGTGTAAATGTACTGTATATAAAAGTATATTGTACATTAGCAGAATTAGCAATTTGTCTGATGTAATCATCATTAAGTGCCTCTTGTATGCAGAACTACTCCACAGCAGTGTTGTCTAGCATTGTCCTTGGATTCAGAGTGAAAGCATGTGATTTGACGATGGCCACATGAACATGCATGGGACCCCTTTGAGTCACAGTGATTGTTGTGCGGTGGTGCGGGACCCTTAATTGCATTACCCCGCCCCCCTCGTGGCAAGAAGGTCACTGCATTAATTGTTTCACATTTCTATTCTGATCTTAGAAAGAATAACCGCCATCTCTTTGTATGCTAATTTATATATTGGAAAAACATTGTTATGGATGGTTTGTAGGAAGGTGAGAAAATGTAAAATATGTAAAGAAATAAATAATGTGGAGGGTATAGGGTCCTAGTGGTTGGAGAGAAAGTCCTAGAGGCATACTGTAACTTTCTCAATATTTCTGGGTCAAAGCTGGCACTAAAACTTCTGCCCACAGCAAGTTGTCATGTCAAAGTGTCCTCCGACAACTTACCTGTATGCTCGCTGGCACACAAGTGGTTCTGGAAACCTTCAGTTAAGTCAAGAGTGAAATAAAAAATCTATATGTTCTCATAAATAAACGTCAGTTTGACTGCTATATATATGGCAGATAGAGGTTTACAAAAGAAGTCAGCTTGCTGTCTATTCACGAAACCTGGCCAGTTTAATATCGGGTATGTAACATATAGTATTTTCTTCCCCCTGTGGAGTCATTTTATGCATTAATGGCGATTTTAATTGTGATACAGTAGTGCATATACAATACAGCGTGAAACATTGCGTATCTATTTTATGTTTTAATTTGTTTCTGCATTACATGGAATGTGCTAAACCAGCAACCAGTCCCATTTGAGTCACATCACACACTTAGCCATTTCTTTCAAAACACCTTCTGTCTTTCACAGTAGCACTGCTATCAGAGCTTCAAGGTCTCCTGAACAGAATTCCATGCATACATAAAATATGAGTGCTAATGACTAGTCCCATATTACAGCAACATGCAATTACCATCATAATGATTTGCCATTTATTTGCTTTTGTAGCAATGTGAAGAATTGGGTTTAATTAATAATTTGCAAGTACAGAATTAATTGAAAGAAGCCATAGCAGCAGATGTGCGAGCGTCCCTTCGCATAGGATGGAGGGCACAATTTAATGATGACAGGCTGCCTTGTTGAATTGTGACCCGGTTTGAGGACAAAATAGTGTGATTGAGGCTAGCATGGGAAGAGGATGATGTCAGGAGGGAGCAGTGACACTTATGTGACTAATGGAGGGTGTTAAGCCAAGCTAAGTGTAATCTCCGACCGAGGCTTTCTGATGTTCCAGGACATTTACTTTAAGACACAGATACTCTCGTTTTGGACTTGCACCCAGATTTTAAGAGATTAGATGACAAACAATCAACTATTATCCTTATGAAACCATCTTGATATTGTAAGATAATTTGTTACTTTGCTAAACAAATCACTAGAAAGGTTTTCTCTCTGTTTTTGCTAGTGGATCAATCTAAAAGCACTTTTCTGACGACGAAGAGAGAGAATTTTCAGTAACGTGGACATCACATGAAAACACGAATCCACTCTGAGCATGTGCAGTTTAGTGGCATTTTCCTATTTCCTACTGTATTTGTATAACCAAAATTGATTTGAAACATTGAGCATTCTGAATTTGTACAAAATTACAGAAAATGCATATTTGTATAAAATACTCAAGGCTCTGCTGAGAGTTTGAACTCTACAGGAAGGAAAAACAATGTAGAATTAGGCTGTATTGTATACGCAAAACTGTGAAAAAGGGAGAGAGAAAAAAAGAAATCACAAATACATAAAAACAAAAAAACATTGAAAATGTGTCTAAGGAATGTTTGTAGAGAATTGCACTCTGTCCAAGTCAAAGACATGACAGTTGATAACCAATGACATAATAGTGTTTGGTTGTCATTTAAGAATCACTAAATAACAAATATTTATAATTGCCTCCAGTGAGGAAGGAATATTATTCCTGCAGATGAGTCCTGCGCTCTCTCAACTGGAGCTGAAGAGGAGAGGCTTCTGTTAAATCGAGCAAAAAATAGTCCAGCTCTAGAGAAAGCAGGTCCCTTCTGGTGTCCTCTAAAATGGTCACTAAGCATTGCTGTGCTGGTCTGTCTGGTCTTTAAGACGTCAGTTTCTTGAGCTGAGAAAACAATGGTCTTCTTCAACATTTTGGAGGTTGGAGGAAGTTGTTTCACTAGCTGCCACCAGGCCAACCAAGCCCTTCATCTGAGTGGTATGTGCTGGTAATTATTTTTTCTGGACGAGCCTTCATTGCCAGGATAGCTACGCTCACATCCATCTTCAAATCCAGATACAGTAATTAGATAACCTTTTCTCCAAGCCCCCGGAGGCAGCTTGTAAAAGTGGAGAAGTGTACCATAGGTCACGAGATCTGACGCTGTAGCTGATCTATGGATATTGCAGTCGGTCTCAGGATTTTGCAATACCCTCCTAGGTAGTCAAGCTCCACCTCTTTGAATGCAAGGAGCTGAAGTTTTGCTAGCATTTCAGGTAGTTTGTCTTTAAAATATTCAGCTGATTCACACTGTGTTGGGCAGGGTGCTTTCAAAAGTAATTTAAAAAATAGATTTCTATTTCAAGTAGAAATAGAAATAATGATTGACTCTGGGTGGTGCCAGTACAGTAGGTTTACAAGTTATTACCAAGCAATTGGACCACCTTCAAACAATGAGTGCAATGCTTTGACAATGAAAATGCTTTTAGAACTGTACAGTAGGTGTTAGGACCGCCATCAATAACAAAAGAAAGCACGTGTTACTTTGTACCCACTATGCTGTAAGCAGGTCAGTCCCTTCAGTAGGTCAACTATCCCCACCTCAGCTCACCTGTATAACTAACTCCCAGGCAATGCCTTATTATAATGAATCAGCTTCTTCTTACTATTGTTGAAACAATGTGTCACATAGATCGCTACCATTGCGACCACCTGAAAGCGCCCGAAATGTTTGCTACTGTACAATCTCCTCAATAATGTTCAGCGAGAGGAACAAACAACGACTTGGGTATTTTCTGGTATATTAAAGCATGTTATTGTTTTACACGTTGCTGGTCTTTTCATTGTATCTCATTAGTGATCATAGCTCATGCCCGCTCTGCCATTTCTGATACCCCGTCACACACGCACATGCACGCACCACCACAAACTTGTTCTGACGCGGGGGCTGGCTGTTTCATTTCCATACAAGAGCCCTTGTCTTTAAAGCCAGCGTGATACTAAGGTGAAGCAGACATTGCAACGTAGAGAAAGACACTCTGTGGGATGATAAGATGCACTGGAATGTGTATGAAGACAACAAAGCCTCATATATAATCCTCATTCTGCAGAAGAACAGAATGGAGGTCACTACTACTACTACACAGTAGCCCTGCTCACACTGTGTATCTGCTTGCTGTAGTGCCAGATGAAAATAACACAGCGCTTCAAATCAGTGTTTTATTAAAAGCAAACAAAAACAGTGAGATTGCTCCTCCGTATTGGCCAGCTGCTGCCCTGCGGTCAGGGAAAACACGTGGGTAATAACCAGCCCTGTCCCCTGGAGGTCCCCTCTCCTGTCCCGCAATCCATCTGGAGACGCATGCCACTGCCCAGCCGTGGTCCGGAGGAGATGGATAACTCTGGCCCAGGGTTCCAGCTCGTTTGCTGGGGTCAAGATCACATACAGTACTGTACCGATTTATTACACACAAAACCTTGGACACATAAGAGGAGAATTGGTTTGTTTTTTGCAGAACTGAGATTAGAAGTTCAATGGTGACAGCCCTCTGCCATACGGTGGCAGGCTGGAATGTACTATCCTAGTGAGGATGGGGTCTAGAGACACCAGTACCTTGCCTGGGAGGGTTGTTGTACTCTGGCCAGACCAGATAAAACTTGAGAGAATTCGGCACTTATTCAAACTTGGCTGCATAATCTTTAAAAACCACACTGCGCCTCCGCAAATTCCACATACGAGTGTTGACAGTATGCTAGCATGCAGCTTTAAACCCAATATAAACAACAGCTTTAGTTTTCACTCGGTATCTGCTCAAGGTCAGGTATGTTCCTGTGCTACAACATCAGTAAACTTATAGGACTAATAAAACAAGTTGTAATGAAAAAGTTCTCATTCTCTCCACAATCCCTGTCAGATGTACAGTTTATGGGCAGAATAATGGCACATCATTAGAGAATTTTTTTCTCCCACCTAATGGAAAGATTTTGTATCTTACCTTTTAGAGGTGTTTTATGATGTTCTTGAGTGAATAATCACAAAGATACCTGCTGGGAACGATTTCTTTTTTTTTTTTTTTACCGTTACAGCATCAATCACTGCAAAAGCTATTTCTATAAATTTGTCCTAATTTAGGGGGAAGATATATTTTTGTAGTGGGGGTGGGTGAAACCAAAACCAAGGTTATTGGCACAATGGGGACGTATACAAATGTCTGCAGCCACAGTAACAGTTGCATGCTGGTGGATATTCCGTTGCCCTTGTAATTTCTTTGATGTATCCTTTCAAGCAAGATTGGTTACAGTTCAGACAGAGGCCACTGCCTAAACAGTTGCAAACACAATCAGCGGAGCACAGTGGACCTGATGTTTTCCTGCCTTGTCATCGGTGTGTGTGCATTGTGTTATGACAGAAGTTAACAATAGAGGGAGAAGGGTTATGATTTCATTTCCCAACCACAAGAAATGGTTAGATAAAAGTAGTTGAATATGAAGATATCCTTGACCAGCAAGAGTATTATGTTAATGAGGTGGGTTGAGGAATTGTATCAAAATCAAAATGGTATAAAATTGTGGTACAGTATCTTTTCAACTCAAAATAAAATAGAGCTGTTTTACCAGCTTATATTAAATTGTACAGACATATGAAGCCCTATATTACAGTAAACAATCTAAGTGCACGGTGTAAAGCGCAAGGTGCCAATGTCATTTTTAAATGTGTCAAAATCCACTTTTGATATTTTAACGACGCATGGATAAACGTTTGGTGCGCCAGGTGCATGGTTCAAAAGGGTTTTACTTACACTCTTAATAATTCACGGGTGTGTTTTGGGCGTAACATTCCTGTACGATAAACCAATCCGAGTGTCATCTCCCATTCCTTTTAACCATCCAAGTGTGTTTACACCATGGGTAGATTGCTATTATACTGGCAGGTTTGTGAAAATGCTGGAGCAGAACATCTAGGCAACAGTGAGATTCCAACAAGATCCCTAAAGTAGGTTGATGAAGACTACACACTAGTCCTTAGACTAGACTAAATGTACTAGACTTGAGTACATTTCACAATGTACTCTTTTAATTTGTAACCCTTTGCATGTTTGTCCGCTCCTGGGCTTGTGCACCCCCCATAGATGCTACTATCTTGATAACGTTGATTTTAGACCAGGTTTTTGCTGATCAATCATGCAATCACTTTCCGCTGCTTTAAGCTAACAATGCGCAAGCAATTCGTTAGACCCATAGAACTATATGGCTAGACCACACCTCATGTTTAGACCACCACACCCAGAGTTACTCAAATTGGTGCTAGTGAATTTGCTATTTAAACAACATGGGTGCTGGACGGGAAAATGACAACTGCGTAGGTCTGAAACTTGTTTTCCCGCTTTTGGATCACCGAATTGCGCCACCGGCTGTAAGATAGGGACCATAATATTGTAGTGTTCTCAAACTAGTGTGTTTAAAAATTGCATATTATTTTCAAAGAGATTAATTAAAGCATTTTTTAGCCTTTTATGAAAGCAGCTGTAATAAATTCAGGATTAAAAATGCCTTTTTTTATACTGAGAAACTAAAGCATACAGATGGTGTGTGTGTGTGTGTGTTTTTCTGATGTGGTTTCTTTTTGAAAGTAGTTTTTTAAGATGCTCACCATCCAAACATTTGTTTACAGATCAGAGATTGTCTTTGTCATTAATTGTTTAGGCCTCTGTGACATTATAGGTGGAGTACAGACATTCCTTCATAAATAAAAGTGGTTTCTTATTAAGGCTTCCTTTTGGCATGAGTTTATATTTCTTTATTTATGAAACATGTACATACAATTTAAAACATACTTACAGTACCTCACAATGGACATACTATTTTATAATCAGTATTACTGGACACTGAGGCTTTTTTTTACTGGCTATAATGTGTGTCAGTGCATTAACAGAATTTATTTTTACTGCAGTCCTTGTCAAACCCTTTGAACAGATAATAAACAAACTTCTATAAATTCTAGTTGAGTTAGGTGAGGCTCACCTTTGCATGCACTCTAGCCAGTGTCCAGTTCTCTTATGTGTGTTATTACATTATATTAGCAATATATTCTACAACATTTTATAGCATTTATTATATGTTCTTCTGATAAAGATAAGACGTTTTACCATGTTGTGTCTTACACAAACATTTTAAAATAGCGATTACTTGCAATTCATTTTTCATCACTAAGCAACACCAACTAGTTTAATTTGATAGCACTAATAACACTAAGCACACACAAATAGTATGCATTACCATCAACATGAAAACACAAGTATAATTTGTGATTTGTTAAAAACCATGCAAAGTATAAGCATGGTTAAAATGTATCCATCCCTGAAATAAAAGTTGTATGAATTCCAAACAGGGGCCTTGTATCTTTACCAGAAGCCAGTGACGTCAGCAGAATGATGCAGCCTTAACAAAGTCATCCACAAATGTTATGACATTTCTCTCTAATGGCGGCATGTGTGTTCCTTTGGAATCCAACCTAACACTTTCTGACAGAAACATACGTCACCCCTGTGCCGTATGATCTTGACATTCTAGACCTAGCTGGATGAAAAAGTAAAAGAAATGTGTTCTGTTGCAAATAGCTGTTTGTAGCCTCCCCTAAGCATTTGTATGTATGTTTGTGTGCGTGTGAGAGGGGGGTCATCTAGTGGTACATTGTAAGTGGTAATGCTGATATTTAAAGAAATTCCTTTAAATGTTCTTCTCATTGGAATTGGGCTCTGTTTTCCCATGCAATGTGCGACAGGAACAAATTGGAATCCTATAACCACCAGGATTCCAGTGTTGAAATTACACAGAAGTGGTTCAGCAAAATATACTTTTAAATGATGACTCTATCTGCACTGTGTGATAGCTCAAATGGGAACTATATCTTGCAGCTACAGTATTGACAAGCAAAGCAGCAGTAGAGAAATAATGCAGTGAATCAATTGTGGGACTTTTAATTCTGTATATGGCCACATAAAATTGTCTGGCTGACCAGAAAATATCTTTCTTATTAGTTATTTTGGGTAAAGGAAGATAATACAATGAGGGGGAGGTCACATGAATATGAACAGTAGTAAAAGCATGCAGAGTACCAATATCTAGAGCTGTACCTGTAGAGGGAGATTGGTCAGATTACAAAACATTTACCAAAGTATTTTCTGATATATCTGGCATACTTTGTTTCTTTTCCTTTCCATACTTTCATTGGTTATAGTTTTCAAAATAACCTGTCGATGATTAGTAAAGGATTTAAAATTTGTAAATATATTATTAGCATATTTGGCATGGTATCACATTTATTGTGTTGTGGGTGGTGTCACCTGAAGTGCCCCTTGTAATAAAACAGATTCTTTGCATGAATCAATTTGCAGTATTTATTGTGCTTATTGCATTTCAGGTAACTGAAAAATACTTTATTCTTAAGAAATGTAATGGATTATGACAACATTCAGTTTCAGAGTTGTTAAATCCAAATACATAGGTGTTATCCTAATCTTTTGTCTTCAATTCCCAGAGCCTCTATGTGATTAAATTGTAGATGCAGAAACCCAATGTTGATGTTTTTGTAATTTCTCATAAAATAATATATACTAATAAATCCTTTCCAGGTCATCTTATTTTTCATTTAATCTCCTGTAGAGATTAAATGAAAAACAGCATTGCTGCTGAAAACATATTTAATCTAATTTTTCCTCTCTTCCTTTATGCTTTCCATTATTGTTAGATAATGCATTTGAGATCTGCCTCAAAACCATTCCCTCTAAAAGGCTCTTTATTCATTCAGTGGAGGGCTACCCCTTACCCCTATTTTCTCACTGACTCAGCAGGACCACATAGAATAACACTACCTCAAATTAGACTGCTCCCTCAATAACGCATGGAGTTCAAAAGGTGCTTAATCTTACCTGCCACTCAAAAGACTGATAGAAGACCAACATGAACACTGGAAAAAGTATGACAAAAGGTGTGAGCCATAGCAGCACACAAACAGAATTAGCATTTTGCTTCAATCCCATTAACTTTCCACATCCAACAGTGACACCAGCATTTGGACTGATTGCACATCCCAGGAACAATGTAATGCACTTCAATTGTTGGTACCTTCTAAAGTATGACTGCTGACTTGTCCAACTTTGTCTGTTTCCCAGTATTATATTCCGCACACACCAATCAACATTAGCATGTCAGTGTGCACCATTGCTTTAAAAAAAGCTCCCTCTAATGAATTGCATGGTTACAGTAGGGCTACACAATTAATCTTATATTAATCAAGATTACAACCACTGCAACCATATGCTAATTGCAAAAGGTCTCAATTGCTGCAATAAATACTTGAGGTATGTTATCACATGTGCTAGTGCTTAATTTTCTACAAATAATAATTAGAAGCTGTGTCCACTGAATGCATATTTTTATCAACTTTGTTTATTATCCAAGTTCAATAATAATTTAGGAACACAATTATTGTTGATTTGTTTTGGTTGTATTTATACTGGAATATGCAGATGCAAAAGCAATTTCCAATTGGTTTGTGGTGTTCCAGTAACTAATCCATAACTTCACTGATATATATTTACACTGCCTTTACTATGACCGTTAGAAAGGAGGCTTGCTACAGTGTACTGTAGAATCACAGATGCAGATAAATATAGAACTGTATTTAAAGTACAAAATGCATGTCTTAAATACATCTTGCTTTGAAAACACCAGGTAGCTTTCCAGACACCCCAGTGCTATTCATTTGAATGAAAAGCCAATAAACTAACTTACTACAGAATGTGTGTGGTGTGTTTGGAGGAAACTTAATCTTGCAGTGCCTGCCATTTCCAAATCTATGTGTGCGCGCACGCGCGTGCACAGTGCACACCTCAACACTTCAAGAGCCGTCATTCCTTTTCCTTTTGTCGCAGTGCTGATAAATCAGGGCACCTAATCAGTGTATAAATATTCATGAGTCCAGCTCGGAGTGCTTTTTTGGAGGTGTAACTCTTCACAATGTCTTGGCACACAGCCTCTGTTGTGTCTCAACTCCGGCAGAGCGGTGGCTAAGGACGAGAAGAACTGCAGCAAGGACTACGCCGGACCAGTTTAGCATTTAGAGAGTTTTGAAAATTGGAGGTCTCAAAAAAAAAACTGTTAATCCCCCCTCAAAGATATATATCTCGTTCATATTCTAGAGTGAAATACTGGGTGTCAAAACATGAACAATTACGGAATATCATAGATTTCTGACCAATTGGGAAAAGAGTTTGTCGGGGACATTAGAAGAATTATTTTTCAATTTGGAAACCCTTTAATGCCTGCCATCTTATTTCTCCCCTCCGTTAAACTGCCATTTCTCCTTGTACTAATTGAACGCCCCCCTCTCCTTCCCAACACCGTCATGTATTTCCTCATCTATCATTGTTTGTTGTGAGTCGGTGTGGTGTCCTTTCCACTGACTTTGAGAAAGCACTTTATCTTATTTGTTTGTTCCCTGACATGTGCATGATGCACTCGACCAGGCTGGCCATTTAGAAGCTGGGTAGCGTTCAAGAACAGACTACTTCATCATCAGACCTTAGCCAAGTGTGGTGGCTTTGAGACGGCATCTGTATGCTTGGGGTCATTTGTAAGATCAATATATTTATCGTTGGCATCTAATTTACTTATCTATGCATGGGAAAAACTCTGTACTGTATGTGATACAATATGGAGTTCAATGCACACGGGACTTGATAGGACTTGAATACTCAAATTCAATTCTCTTCAGCTAAAACAGAGCTTCCAGCAGAAAGTACAAATGAAAGATGGTAAAAATAAATAGAGGGTGAGTAAAAAACAGAAAAGGCACATAATATACAATGCTTATTTGGCTGAAATTACACAACAAAAAAAAATCACAATCGCTGAGCAATAAACATACAGTAAGATAACCGGTTGCATATATTTTATAGTTAACTGGCGCAGATGCTAATGGGATGACAGGGATGTCACGTACTACAGAAAATAAAGGCTTTCTAAACCGGGAACACTGTAATCTTGTTTTACGAAACGATCGATTGCTTCCAACTTCTAATTGATGAATTGAACTGTCTGGATGAAGTGGGCTGTAACTGACTTACTGTAGGTAAATGATGCAAGATATTATTTACATACTTTATAATAGGAAATGTAATTATATATTTTCCATTTGGTGGACAAAAGTGCATACATATTTAGTCTACAAAGCCTAAGTGAGAAATTAGATCTCAACCCTGGAACCATGAATGGCCTTCTGTAACAATTCAGGTAGTTCTACTTCATATCGGAAATTCTTAAGGTGAAATGAAATATATTCCAACGCCTTTTTTTGGACATTAAAATCACAGAATGTGGTTACTGACCCTGAAAACATGTAACAAATACTGATGTTTGAGGGGCCATTCAGGCCAGTACATTGAGTAAATGTGAAATACAGCTGCCTTGAAAAACTAAAGGGCAAAAGACTGCATTGATATACAATATGTTCCGACCTCGCCTGAGTGTTATTTATCACACGTTTATAGTGAAGAAGGAGTAGCTAAAGGACTCGAGCTGCTCTCTTAGCCTTCCAGCAAAAATATGCTAAAGACACTTACTTACAGGAAAAAGGTTGTAAAATGTATGGTTCGTTTTTGCTGTGACCAAAGTAAGCATGGAAACACTGATAAACACAATCACCCTAATAGAGCCCTTACCCTTGTGATATGACAAAGACCAAAATGTTGCTAAAGGACAGTACAGTACACCCTGAGTATATTCTGAGACATCTACGTTGCACTATAATGTCACCACCTTTAATGGTACAGCCCATTCTTTATTGCTGTAAAAAAAAAATTATAAAAAGTACAATACACCAATGTCGTATGGGACATAAATGTTTGTAGCCTAGAACAGTGGGATTGATATAAAACCATGAATACATATATTAATTTATGAATAGTTTCACTGTACTGGTCTCTCTTGGGCATATGGCGACACCCCTCTAAGCAATTATGTCCAATACTGAAGCACATGTTCAATAGTTGGTATAAACCTTTTTGGCTATCCACGCTGCTTTGCCACCAATCATAGATAGAATAACACACAAAGGCTCTATTTTATTCCAGTATACTACTGTATTATCTTCTAAGTAACAGTGGCTGTCATGTTGAAGTTTAAGGCACACTACTAACAAGGCATATACAGTACAGTAGTAGTTATTGGCACTCATGACTGTCTATCTATTAAGGTTACTATTTTGCAATGTCTTCAGGGTTCTTACCAATAACTAATTACTCTATATCTCTGCCCCCACCCCCCACCCCCCTTCCATATCCCTTCTCTGATCGCATTCATTGTTGTCAGTGTTGAATGAAGGGTATTTTTTTCAGACGGTTTGTTCTCTGCCCGTTGGCGCGCGTTTTAAAGGCAGAGTCAGCTCCAATCAGAACTGCAGAGCAGTGGAGTGTATGATCTGATGGTTTCTTTGAGCAACAAAAGTCTGGAACAGAGCAATAGAGTGACCTCAGATGAAACTAGCTCGACCCCCCATCCACTTAAACTAGCTCAGGGCACTGAAACTGCAGCCAGGCAGACATGGCACAGAAATAAAAAACATACCAACTTCAAGGACAACAGAGATAAAGGGCACAAAGTCAGAAGATCTCACTGCAGACAGAATAGAGACATAAGGGAATACTATGTCATTTTATGTCTGTCGAAAACATCTCTTGTATTCTATAATATTCTGAGAAAGGGTTAGCTTAAGATACAAATAAAGGTTTTACAACTTTACAGCGTTTTTAAAAAACACTAAATGTCAAAGACTAAGAATGACATTGATAACGACGATTGATAACGACATTGATGCATCAATATGGTCGATAAACCACAAAATAACCAACAACCAATAAATAGATTATTGGACAGGCCAACACAGCCTGGCATTGGACTGTTCAACAGAAAGCATTTTTGTTAAGTTATAATATAATATAATAGGAAAATATATTTTTTACTTGCATTGGTACTACAGACACTCTACCTTCATAAAATAAGTCTTGTTTGAAAATAATGAGTTGTCCTGTTTCCAAGTGAGTAAGTCCAATTACAATTCATGTTTGCTTGACAACAAGCAGATGTGCCATGCTGCTAACATTATCCTCTAGCACTTAGCTATATCCCTCAATGCACATGTAGCTAGTATCGCCAGGAAAATAACAGGTCAAAATAACATAATGATAATGGTAAAATGATTCCATGTGTGTGCAGTAACAAATGCATTCCTATACCTGCACATGAACAACATGCATCATGAACAGATTCATGAACACATTAATTAACAGAAGTCATGTGATATGATATCATCAAAAATGTGACACCTTAAAATATTTTCAAATGTATCATATCATATATATAATGAATATTCAATTAAGACAAGTATACAAATAATCACTTACCAAGTATTAGCATATGTGGAAGATTTCAACACTACTGCAACAGACCACAATTAAGCAGAAAAAAGAAAGAATCAGGAACAGGAAGGCGACTGGCCACTCAAATCAGTGTGTCAGCTATTAATTAGCACTAATGAGTGTCATTAACTGCTTTCAGCCCAATGCAAGCCACTTAGCATGCATGTGTTAGCAGGCCTACCATTCTCTGAAACAAGAAACATTCTTAAATCACAGATATAGTTTTTATTGATGTGCTTGCTGAAGTAATACTATTAGACATATTATATCAAACATAATAGCATTTCGTTGTGCCCCCAGAAGGTGGTGCTATCATGTGCCCTATAAGGCATCATTAACATGTCTTATTTCTGTCTTACCGTTCTGATTCTCTAATTCCTGGACATTCTTGCTCACCATGCTAGCGCAGGTTAGGTATCCTGCTGCTGTTGGTGATAGAGCAGACGTCAAGTATTGCTGTAGAGGTAAGGTTTACAAACCGTATACTATATCATAAGGAAAACAAGCAGATTGAATGAGGGAATGGCACAAAGGCTAAAATTGCTATATTACCAAGGTCATTTCTTGTAGCCACTGGTAAACATACTTGCTCCATGACCGGCCTCTCTCAATTCTCAATGTCTTTTTATTAACCTATTTCAGTGTGCCAAAGAACAGGAACAAATACCAAATACTTCATAATTTGGTAATTCATTTGTACTGTATACTGTATTTTATCATCACATCTCACATATTTGTGTGTACTGTAGCCTATCTTTCTTGACAGTTTTGTATGAATGAGCACTTTTCTTGAAGCATTTAGTTCTAAATCACACGTTAGGCCTTTATTTTTGTACAAATGATCACTTCTGCAACATATTTCAGGAAAACCATTAAATGCAGGGTCAGTTCTTGAGAACACTTGCTAACTTGAGGTCAAATCAAAATCTCAGAACTGACTGATGCAACCAACTTGAAACATAATGTTACACAACCTGTGGTAGCAAAACTTTAATTGCTATTTGTCCTCGTAACAGATACAGTACTGTGTGTGTGTATGTATGTGTATATATATATATATATATATGTGTGTGTGTGTGTGCGCATGCGTGTGTGCGTGCGTGCGTGTGCGTGTGTGTATTTCATAGCCCAGACGATGAAGATGACATTTCTGAAAGTGGAAGGTTTGTAGGGTACTGTTGCCACACTATCAAATTCTACCAAATTCTGCTTATTGTCAACATGCCATTCTCTCTCCTTTGTGTACAAAGCTTATATAGGGAACCTGTGGAATGACATTTAAATTAATTGTTTATCCTACAATGCATTTTCCAGTGCAGAAATAATACCATTGCCCTTTTACTTATTTTGAAATATATAGTTTATAACTATCCTGTGAAAACTATTAACAATAATTCTGCAAAAAGCAGCCGCTATTGAAATAAGGCCCATGATTTGCTTGGTATAACTAGGGGCCAGAAGAGACCTTCTAAATAAAGCCCTATTTGTCACTTCCCTTTTCTTCTCACTATATCTGACACTGAAGATGAATATGTTGCCTTGTCAAACATTCGTTGAGCCTTCAGTGGTATCTGAGACCAAAAATATACAATAAATCAAAAAGCCTAAAGAAAAATGTGCATTTCAACTTTTTAACCACCTCAGTTGTGTTTTATCAACCCCAGAACCCCATAATTACCCCCAAGTCTACAACCCAACCACATACTGCATGAAAGTAGATGTGCTATATGGGGAAGGGTAGAGAGTAGTGACAGTCACTCAGCAGATCATGTGGAAGAGGCATTCAACCAAAACAAGGCTTTTGTAATGCTGCTTTCAACCAGGTAATTCCAGACAAAGTCAAGAAGTACAGTACCTTTTGGCTGTTTTTAATCGTACAGTAAATTTAGTCTAGATGTTATCTAATCAACTTTAGTTAGATATGTAAAACCTAAATTCATGTTTCCTTCATTTTGTATTGCTAATCCTTATCCTTATCAGAGCAAAAGCCGCGGGGAACAAATTGCAGTTGGAAACATTTGAATGCACCCACTCACATCTAGAGGCGCTTCAACAGCTATCAGAGGAGCCAATCCAGAGGCCACATTCAAGGTAGCGACATGCTCATTTTCCAGCCATTGTTTGAAAAGGACATGTTAAGGAGACTGCTGGTTGATTTTGACCACTGAATGCTTGAGCACTGTGCGCACATTCACAATATGGCTAGTTAGTGTCATAAATCTTGTATGTTTCCAATATTAATTCTTGGTGTATGATGGTTTACCTCCACTTAAAAGCACTTTGGCAATTTTTTGGCAATGGCTTCAGGGATTGGGCCAACATATATTCATGTCCTTAAAGTGCTCTCTCTGTTGTTTTTTATTTTTAAACTAATTATAGGTTATAGAGATGTGAACTATATTATGTCCTCTAACTTTTACTGTGGGTTACTTTGTGCCAAAACATAATCTAAATCAAGAACCTTTTTTACTAATTAAAGATACAGAAAAATAAAAAAATTGAATTATAGTTTTGCATGTTCAATTATCATATTGCATCTCAGCAATGATTTACAGCGCAGGTGAGACAAACATAATGTGCCTGTTGCCTACGTGTTATTTGCTTTGCCAGTCGAAATCAAATGTGTAAAACAATGACAATGTACAGTAAAAGGCCAATAGAACATTATGGTCAGATAGTGTCATGCTTTAGTTAAGTGGCTTATCTACTGTATAGTCATAGTCAACACCTGATTTGTATAATAATGTAGCTGTATCTGCATATCGGCTAAGTGGTATCCCTGGGATCATATACATATCTCATAAACATTCTCTGCAATACCTAACAATATTTTAGATTCATATTTGTCTTTACAGTCACCAACATCAGAATGTAAACATATGCTGAATAATATAAATGTAAATTCCCATTCCCAAATGAACTCCCAGTGTCAGCTACTGCAAGTTTATTGTTTTTCAAGTGTCTCTCTTCATCGCCAGAATTCCCGTTGTTTACCCAGTCCCTAAAACTTCTGACAGGCTGAAATACTTCCAGGCAAATAAATGAAACCAAATCATTTGCGTTCTTTGGTACAAAAACCACCATGACGACAAAAGGGAAAGACACAAGCTTTACAGTAACTAGCTAGAGATCCCCAGGATGAGGATTAAGGACTAGATCTTACTTTGATGTGTGACTATCCAATGCTAACTATTTCTTATATCTTATATGAAATCATGAAAACCTGTAATCATGTTAAGTTAATGCCTGAAAATAAGCCTATATTATTATACTGTATAAATAACTATAGGTACTGTACACTACAAAAATGTAGTATAGCTCACTGCTGACATTTGAAACGCAACAACTCACAAACATGTGGCTTTAAGTAGGGGGAGGGGCAGTGTGAGCTGATGGGCTCTGTCAGGGAGGAGTAGAGAGGAATGCAGACCCACTCAACACTCAAACCAAAGAAACAACGTTGTATCAAACAAGACTATGTCCAGACCAATATAGTAATAACTATACAGCATAATGTTTATTGTCAGTATGGTAATTTACTGCCACTGTAAAACAGAAGGCTATGACAGCTCCAGCAGGGCATTATAGACTGTCTAGTGGGACTGGCCTCTGAGCGAGCGTATAAGAAACCTGCACACGGAAACAGGCTCGTAACAGCTGTACCCCCTCCTGTTAACAGCATAACCCCCTCTGTCTAGCTCTCTCTGTCTCTCTAGCTCTCTGTCTGACTGTCTCTCTCTCTCTCTAGCTCTCTCTCTCTCTCCATCTGTCTCTGTCTCTCTAGCTCTCTGTCTGTCTGTCTCTCTGTTTGTCTCTCTCTTCCTCTGTCTCTCTAGCTCTCTGTCTGTCTGTCTCTCTCTCTCTCTAGCTCTCTCTGTCTCTCTCTCTCTCGCTCTCTCTCTCTCCATCTGTCTCTGTCTGTCTGTCTCGCTCTCTCGCTAGCTCTCTCTCTCCATCTGTATCTCTCACTCTCTGTCTCTCTATGTATCTCTCTCTCTCTGTATCTCCCTCTCCCTCTCTTTCCCTCCCTCTCCCTCCCTCAGAAGCGGGTGACCTTGAAGAGAAGGAAAACAGGTCGTGGAAGGAGCCAGGCGGGGGGGAGGCGAAAGTGGGTGGGGTGAGGTAGCTTTATCGGGGGAGGCTGCTCCTTATGTGTGTCTGTGGAGGAGCGGGGAGTGAGGACAGACAATGACAGAGACCCCCAGGCATGAGAGGAGGAGAGGTGGTGGTTGTCGTGGGGAAGGGGGGGCGGGGGGGTCAGGATGGATAGCAGCCATGAAGTCGTCTTCAGGGGTTGCAGGTTGTTGTCTAACCCCCCCTCCACCTCGCTGGCTGTCAGCGCCGCGGTAATGAAGTTAAATGAGGGCAGGGGAGAGCCGGCCAGAAAATGGCCGATCGCCTGTCGGGGGCCAAGGGGACAAGACAGCCGGGAAAGTAAAAGGCTCCGCCGCTGATTGACAGCACAGCAGACAGGCAGTGCTGGCACAGTCAATCAATAACTGCTTTTCTCTGGGGCCAGACCCCCTTGGCCCCCACCCACTCACCCACCATTCCCCAACCATCTCATCTGCAACCCCCCATCAGTGCACCCCATCTCTGACCTGACAGGGGCCCTCTATCCGTGTGCCTGCATGTGTCATCGCACTGAAAGGGAAAGTCACCTTCTGCTGCCATTTAATGGAATGCCGCATCAATGGGGAGATGTGGAAGCAACAAAAGAGCCTTTTCCTTTCATTCTTTAATGGAGCCCAGGCTCAAGTTGCTGAGTAAGCCAGCTGGACTCCAATGAGTACAATGTCTTTATATCATACGTCCTGAGCTTTGGGTTAACAACATAAGGCCTTAATAAAGGCTCTAATACAATATTAAAGACCCCAAATCCACGCAGGAGTTTTGTGTTCATTTGGCTCGTGCTATTCTTCATAGCAATAACACTCACTGACATACAGTATTTATGCTGTCAGTCATGCAGGGCATGTGGATGCCTATACAGTCCTGAGGAGAGGTCTCATTAGCCACTCAAAACACATTTTCGTTCGTTACAAGCTGTTTGTCAATGCAATTATGTTAATTTGAAAGAATGAGATGTGAATATTATTGAAATATAGTAAATCTATTTCATTTCATGTAAAAAAGTCTGTTTATTTTACCCATTGTGTAGATTTAGGATACTCCTTCCCCCCAATACAAACATAAATGAAGCATTGCAATTATTTGGAGTTATTAAATGCGTATTGAACCGCTCAACTGTGTGATACCTTCCTGGCCTATACTTTCTGATAAGAGGATTCTTTAGGAGTCAGACTGTTCTAAATATTTTAATGTGCTCTATAACACATGGGAGTCGGGGTCACACCACCCTGTCCGGCATCCACTGAGCACCCCCAGCCATATTACAGTAACCTCACCACAGCATATTTGTCGCTGATGTACTGGTGAGACTTACCACTCTACCACACAGTCAAGGAGCCCAGGTGGGAGGCTAGACACTGATGGGGACTAAATACTTACAATTGGAGCTTGGACAAATAGAATAAACTAGAGGAATCAACAAGGTATCATTCTCTATAGATTTTATTTATGTTTTAATTGGTTATGGCTCAGTTAGCATCAGAAACATGAGATGATTCCTAAAATGATAACACGTGATGTATCATATTTTGTGGAGAATGTTTTAACTATCAATAAAGAAATGCATTTAAAATGTATTAACTAATATTTGATGTAAATATGTGCCATTTGCACATGGCTAGGCCTCCCCAAATAAAAGACACACAAGAGGAGAGGTGAGTAAACCATGTGTCAGCAGTGATAATGAGAAAAGTTTATAAGCGAATTTGAAAGAAATGCAGAATGCCTGACACCTTGAAATTTATTTCATGTTATTTATTTTTGAATTGTCACCTGGTGGACTGTGTTTTTCTGTAAATATATAAAATACATGTCCACCATAAATTGATACAGACTAAATGTTTCATGCATGCTCAATATTTCCTGAGGGATCCAGACCCCCCTGCCTACCCCCCCAATGTTACGTACGTTACGTACACGTTTTCAATTGGTTCAAACATATTGTTCCCACTGTGGCATTTCCCATGCCCACAACATAGTTTATAAATATAGTAGACCTGATGCTCAAAGTTCTTTAATAGTCTCTTGTTGGGATTTTGCTGTCATTATTTCTACTCCTCTGTTTATAGTTTCTGAGACACCAGATGAATGTTATATGGCAGGGGAGGGTGTTAGATGGACCCAGCGGGGAGGAGAGGACATACCCTTTATAACATCATAACCTTCCTTAACACTAAAACCAGTGTTGAGATGTCAAACCTAGTTTATAGGTCTACCTGAAAGCAAAGTGTTCAAGATCTAGTACCATTGTGAAACATAAATAAATATTTAAAACCTCCCGCCCTTTGGGCATGGTATTCCGTGTACAGAATTGCATTGGCTCTTTGTCTCCACTGGCAATAAACATTAAATTCCTCTGTCAAGAGGAACAACTTTTAGCAAAGACGGCACTATTAATTTTGAGTTAATTGGGAGTAAGTCATTACATGGTAAATGGACTGCATTTATATAGTGTTTCTATCCAAAGCACTTTACATTATTTTGCCTCACATTCACCCATTCATACACCAATGGTGATTGCTGCCATGCAAGGTGCGACCAACCACCGGGAACAGTTAGGGGGTAGAGGATTAAGTATCTTGCTCAAGGATGCTTACAGGTAGGTCAACACTGGGGTTTGAACCCAAGATCTTCCGGCTGGGAGCCCCACCCAGACCACTAGACCATCCTGCCCCCCGTTGAATTGGGGGGTTTATGGTTGTTCAGTAAGCTGTCAAAATAAAAGTACTATTTTGTTGGAGGCAGCAGAGTAGCAGGTTATTTGGTGCAATTACCTGCCTTGGTTAACCTTTAGGGGGGATTAATAAAAGCATATCTTATCTTATTTTATCTTATTTTATCTTAGGTTGGAGTCCAGTACACACAGTTTGTAATCTGGATGCATCTTGACTATATTTAACAATACAGCATGGAGTACAACAGAAACACAACACAATCCACTGCTTTTCTGAAAACTTACAGAATATATGTAGCAACCATGGTGTAGGTCGGAACAAATCACAAAGAAATTTTATTATTTTTAGCAAATATTTCAACATTGTGTTGCCTTTAATGTTCTAATGGTGCCTAGGCTATTGTGGTTCATCTACATAAAATATTTAATCACTATGACTATTGGCCTACAATATTTTGGTGCCCCCTCATGGCCTCCTACGCATAGCGGGTAAAGCCTGATTTATGCATTAAAAAGTATGTGCTGTTAATGTCGTGCTAACGTGCGCTGACATGCTCAGCATTTATAGTTGTGCAGTTTAGTGGCATTACAATTGTTTACTGAGCATGTGCCACTATGCAGAAATGATGTCTGGTTAAATTGAGTGTAAACGATTTAAAATAAGCATAGAAATATTTCTTTCCAGAAAATCTCTTAGTTACACCAACATTGACCTTGTGCCGATAGAGAATAGTAGTCTATGTATAGAATGCTGCTGTTGCATTTTTGCTACAGGACGTTAAAATAATGATTGCTGTTAATTACAAAGTACTCTGGCATCCGCAAGACAATTGTTGCTGGCTGCTTATGTAAACACCTTCCTTTTCGCCATTCAACCAATCATCAAATTTGTGTCTATGTGGTTGACCTACACGTAGCTACGCCCCTTAATATTTTAGGGCCTGTGCGGGCCTGTGCGGGCCTGTGCAGCCCTATGCGATGTCCGCGGAGCCCGCAGATGCGTTTGACATTATATCAGGTTTGTGCATGGCCTGAAACAAAAGTAATTTTACCCTGAAACAGTTTGCTGCAGAAATACCTTTGTGGCATTAGATTGATCATATGGGAACTAATGTAATGTAGCCTACAGCCTACTCCAAATACCCATTAACGCCCAGAGAGAAGTAAGGGGCAATAATACATGGACCTCCCCATTGACTTGCATGGAACGCTGAGTCGTTCTAGTCTGCATATAGGGTAAAATGTTCCCCCTCCTTCCCCATATAAATAGTTGAATGAGAAAGTGCAATTTGTTGAGCTCTCTCTCTCTCTCTCTCGAAGAGCCGAAATCACTTCTATATTATCGGACCTTAATTTGAAGAAAAAAAAAAACATTAAAAACACTTAAACATAGCCATGTACATAAACATAGCCATGCACTCAAAATGGCCACTTTGACTGACACGTCAATTGACCCAGTCAGAGCTGTCCAATAACATATACCTCTTGTATTAGCCAATAATAGTGTGTTGAATGAATAGCCTCGCACTCTTCTCACAAAATGAGCCAATTGCAATCAATTGTGATGATGACACAGTGTAAGGCAGGCAATTACATTTCAACATGTGCGTTTATATGGAGACAGTTGGGATTAATGGGTAAACATTCATGTATTATGTGAAAAAATTAATACTTGAATACCAATTTTTAAATCGAATACATGCCGAACGAACGAATCCCCGAATAATCGAATATTTGGGGCCAGCCCTAAAGTAAATTTAAGTAAATTAAGGAAATAGCATCTAAAAAATAAAATAAATAATTGCATATTACATTCAGTCATCTGAGGTAATCTTAAACAAAGTAGTGTAGCGGTTTACATGCAATTCACTTTTATTATTTTCCAAAAGAATTTATGAATCTATTAGTGTATCAATCTCCCAAAGAAAATGTTGTAAACATGGAGAGGATTTTGCGCATCTTTGTTTGTGAATGTAGAATTTTGCTATAAGTATCATACAATTGATCACAAATTGAGATCATTGTAATCAAATTATACTATTATATATTTTAAAGTAAATGAGCAAATGTTGTTTGCATTTAAGTAGAAAGATCTTTACAAAATTTTGAAAAAAATGTACATTTAATAAATAGATGTATTATTGTTTCATCTTCTTGTTTACAAAAAGTACAAACACATATTTTGCAATAACTGAATTTACAGGATAAATTGTGTGAAGCACTTTGAAATTAACTTCTCTAATTTTATTGGTAAAACAATGCTTTCTTCAGCTTGTGGATTGTTGCGCGAAAACGTCATGACACTTACTACGCAACACAGGGTTTGTAGCATTACTAATTACATATTTTCACAGCCTTATACTTAAACAAATGCACGACAAACTGAGACTTTCGTGACTTAAATAATTTTCTTTTAAATAGTCAAACATCATCTGTGTACCTCGTGTCACAAAGCAAATGGGATCTAAAAATAGTTATTCTGACAGTTGACTACCATACATATTTTTATAAAATTTAGGTCCCATAATGCGGAAATGACTTCGGCTCTCTATAGACCATTTTCACATGTCCTTGTTTGTTGCACCAGAAATCGTCATAAAAGGGTAAACAGTAGCAGCGGCAAGAGGTTATAGTATTACCGAGTGGCCTGTTTAAAAAAAAAAAAAAAAACCCACCAATTTTCAAACAATTGGGACCTCAGAAGGTTATGGATAAAGTCAAGATTAGACAAGACTTTGGTCCTACAGGTACATTTTTAAATTCTAACATGCAGCACCTTTGTATGTGAACAGTTTCAGGCTCCCAACCATCACTGGCAAAATAAACTTGCAAGCAAAAAAATTGCAATGGCAGTCTGTTAAGATCATTTTGTCACATCAATTATTGAAAAGGTATTTTTGGATTATGCACTACAGTACATAGTAGAACTCAGTGGCGGGCCGTGCATTTCACACTTAGGCCTTCAGTGATGTCCTACTTATTTCGACTTCAATAAATACCTCTAATAATACCATCATTTATGACACCACGTGACCACGGCTGGAGAAATAATATACAGAAACACACT